>ML780253.1:121749-136729 GCA_009831015.1 Picea engelmannii
TAAATGGACCATATGAGAAAAATATTATACCTTTATTGATATAGAAGCAATGTTCACTTACCTCTTCAAGGGGGAAACTTGCAATAAAGTAGAGCTCATATTACAAATTATTTCCAAGACACCTTTTACAATGCTTCCATGTTTTGCCCTAATATTGGCTCATTACCCCTTAATTGGAGCATATTATATTAGTAATGTTATTTTATTTATGTCGGCTTTAGGCCATTAGTTGTAATTATACCTTCTAGTCTCCTATATATACCAAGGAGACATTTTCATTTTGAATCTTCTTGTACTTGAACATTTAAGTGGGGTAAAAGAAGGTTTCCCCCTCGAAGAGGCTTATTATCTGAAATTATCTCTTTTTCAAGGCGTCGAGTACTTTTTTTGAGGTTTTTCTATGCTATATTGATATTTGGTTCTTAACAGAAACAATCATCAATATCTTTATCTATAGCCGAAGCATAGTATATTGCAACAACAACATGTTGTACACAGGTTCTATGTGTTAGAACTCTATAAATTTGTTTTGGCTAATAAACAAATGACAGAGGTAATTGTTTCAACTAGCTTTAGAGCTGAGGCACTAGCCTGCTCAACTCAGAGAGGGCCCTCTCATGTCACTGGGTATTTCTTTGGCAATCAGTGGCTAGATTTGGTTTGTGTTGGGGGTTTTTAATAAAATAACTGGAGGAATGAAGATGACATTTGGGCTATGGAGTCTAGAATAAATGATACATTGTCAAACCTGGGAACTATTAAGAGGAAAAGGCTAAATCAGGTAGTGAGTGTGAGTTTATATCTAAAAAATTTGCATGGCATCAGAGGAACAGGAAAGACATAACTACATTAGAGCATTATAGGAATGAAATCTAAATTAGTTCATAAGAGATAAACATAGTCAAAATTGCTAAGCCAAGAGCATCAAATGATGAATTCTAGGCCTTTAACTGTCCAATTTAAACAGAATAAAAATGTATATGGAATAAAATATCACAGGAAACACATACTATGAAGGGGAAACAAGACTCATATCACTGCCAATTAGAATCTTTTCATAAATAGTCTAAAATCCGCTTCTGCATTTATATATTCATTCTAGCCCCAAAAATTTACAAAGGTCTTCCTACACAGAGGGCAGGCTCCTCTTTTATCCATCCTTTCTATATCCTCGAGATTATATATATATATATATATATATATATATATATATATATAGAGAGAGAGAGAGAGAGAGAGAGAGAGAGAGAGAGAGAGAGAGGAATTTCTCATGGAATTCAAAATGTTCAGACTTCCCCATAATTCTAAAAATAGATATAAGTTACAAAAAGGAATGATTTATAATAACATTTATCCTATTTTAAAGGGACCATTAGGAGCAGGTCTGTCATATCCAAGCCTCCTTCCTTCGACCACCATCTATCCAAAATTTGCTGGGATGTACCTGAGAATTCATTTCAGCTTAGCGATCTCCTCCTTTAGAGTGTTCAAGCAGATTAATTGATTCTCCCCAATGCTTTTAGCCGTTTCGGCTATGGTTTCTGTCTTCTGTCATTTTCTCCATTTCTTTTTCACAGCTCATATGTTGATGATTAGGTCTCTCATGATGGGATTTAGCCTGACTGATGCAGGAGCATCGTAAGCAACCGGCCAAGCAAGCATAAATGATCTGGATTTATGTAGGAACACAATGAAATACAGAAATACACATAAACGCGGAGATGCAGTGGAAATAAGACTTCATTTCATTAATAAAAAATGACTGAAAAATGCTTACAGACAGAATGGAAATAAACTAGCTAGGGCGCTGGTAGCTTATCTCTGAGAACATATGTGGCGGCTACTGGACTCTGAACTGCCTATTACAATGAGGCTCGAAGGCCTATATATTACTGAGAAACAATGGAAAACCCTAAGCATCCAAAAACCTAACCCTAGGAGATGAAACGCCAAAATATGTGCCCCGTTGGGGTAAATTGGTACATCAATTTCCCGGGGTCGTAACTTTGGCATACTATCTCCGTTTGATGCACTTGATACATCGTTAGAAACATCTATCCAAGGAATACACCGTTGACAACGAATATCGAGTCTATAAAATACTCATATTCGCCAGATCATTCATGCCCAAAAAACGTCATTTAGGGCCTCAAAACAACTCCGTAAGTTCAGGACCCGAAGAACTACTAAAAATAGTAAATTGTGCTACAATTAAGGAAACTGAAAAACTGAAAGAAACAATGGTGTGGGTCCAAGTGGAATAGGTGGGTGGCCACCAATATCCACCTGGATTAGTCCTCCCCCCTTAGGAAGCAATGGTCCCCATTGCATTGAGTTCCTCCATGAGATGAGGAAACTTCTACTGAACTTGGTCCTTGGTGAGCCACTTGCCCTGGTGAAGGAGTTGGCCTGCTTTGACAACTCGATATAGCTAGATCCTTTGTTGGCAGGTTTTCTTGATTTGTGTGTCCATAATTTGATCAGTTGTGGCTTGTTCCATGCAATTTGGGTTTAAATCTGTTGGTGTGAGTTTTTCTACCATGTCGGATGTGTCTAGTAGAGGTGGAAAGTAGGGCTAAAGGTGGTCCACATTGAACACTAGGTGCAGACCAAGGAATGGTGGAATACTAAGCTCAAAGGAATTGTCCCCTACAACCTTGGTGATGGTGTATGGCCCATATCGGAGCAGGCGAATCTTGCGGTAGGGTCCAGCGAGGCACTCCTTTTGCAAATGTAGCCACACTTTGTCACCCACCTGGAAGTTGTGTGGCACTCGATGTTGATCATGTCGTTGCTTGTACTTAGCATTGGATCTGTCCAAGATGTCATGAACTTATTGGTGGATGTGCTGAATGTGCTCAATGAAGCTGTTTTCCTTGTCAGCCTCAGACTGGACATGGGATGAATCTGCCCGAGTAGCCGCAAATGGCATGGCTACGTCAATGGGACATAGTGGCTGGGAGAGCCCAGTTGTAGTTGTGTTGTACATAGGGGAGGCTCTCATCCCATGTGCGTGGATTCTTTGAATTATACATGCGCATAATGTGCACAATCATCTGGTTGATGACCTCTATCTGGCCATCAGTTTGCGGATGGAAAGTTGTGGACTTGGTGAGCTTGGTGTCCAGCATCGACCAGAGGCTGGACCAAAATGTACTGAGGAACCTGCTATCTCGATCTGAGATGATAGACTATGGGATCCTAAAGTGTACCCACACTCATTCAAAGAAGCATTTAGCAGTGGCTTCTATTGTGATATTCTTCTTATAGGCCATCATAATGGACATCTTGGAGAATTGATCGACGACCACAAAAACACAGTCATTGCCATGCTTAGTAGAAGGAAGGCCCGACATGTAATCGATAGAGATGGATTCCCAAGGTCGACTGGGGGTAGGAAGCAGAGTATAGAGGCCTTGCTTCTTGATGGTTGGCTTGGAAATGGTGCAAGCAGTGCAGGACTTGATGTACTTCCCGACATCTTTTCGAAGGTTCAGCCAATAGAAATACTTTTGCAGTACTACCATGGTTTTCTCGACCCCAAAATGCCCAGCGACCTGACTGTAGTGCGCCTCCCAAATCATCTTGGCATGCTCGCTTGAAGGAACACAAAGGTATCCCAGGTGACAAAGCAGGGCATCCTGGAGGTGAAAATTGGGATCTTGCTTACCCTCCAAGAGTGCATTGTATGTGTGGCCGAATTATGGATCACTTGTGTAGAGAAGAAACCAATCGGAAGTCTCGTGCCCACAAGAGTTGAGCACGGTGGTTAGCACCACAATGGGTGGTTGACTGAGGCAGTCTGCAACATTATTGGTGCTACCTTTCTTGTACTTAATGTTCAAATGAAACTGTTGCAGGTATGTGGACCACTTCTGATGGTGATCATTCTGCAACTTCCCTTGTGTCTGTATGAACTGCAGGGGTCGGTGGTCTATGTGGATGATCATTTTCTTTCCCAAAATGTAATGCTTCCATTGCTGACAAGCTTGCACAATGGAATACATTTCTTTGTCATAAGTGGGATACTTCCGGACTATGTCAGAAAGTGTCTCACTGTGATATGCCATTGGATGCCCATGTTGAGTAAGGACTGCTCCAATGGTATAGTCAGAGGCATATGTCTCGATCTCAAATGGTTGTTGCAAGTCTGGTAATGTGAGCATTAGTGCAGAGAAGAGGCGATGCTTCAACTCCCCGAACACCTTCTGTTGAGATTCGGACCAAAAGTATTTTTCTTTAGCTCCTCCCTTGGTGACTTGACTCAAGGGCCAAGTGATATGAGAGAATCCCAACAAAAACCTACGGTAGAAATTGGCAAGACCTAAAAAGCTGCAGAGCTCTGTTAGGGTGGTTGGGGCTGGCCAATCCTGAATGACTTGGATCTTTGCTAGATCCACATGCACCCCACTCTCATCAATAATGTATCCCAGATACTAAACCTGGGTCATGCCAAAAGTTCATTTCTCCAAATTGGCACACAACTTGTGTTGTCGCAGTGTTTGGAGGACCTGTCAGATGTGGTGGAGGTGCTCTTCCCAAGTCCGGCTGAAGATTAGAATGTCATCCAAGTACACCACTACAAATGAGTTGGTGAATGGTTGTAGGATGTCATCCATTAGCCTTATGAAGGTTGTAGGGGCATTTTTCAACCCGAATAGCATGACCAACCATTCGAAAAGGCCCTCCTTGGATTTGAAGGCAGTCTTCCACACATCAGAGGGTTCGATTGGTACCTGGTGATACCCTGACTTCAATTCAATCTTGCTAAAATATTTAACCCCCTTGAGTTGGTATAGAAGGTCATCAATCCATGGGATTGGGTACCTATTCCGAACAGTGATTTTGTTCAGTGCCCGATAGTCAATGCAAAGTCTCCAAGTCCCATCCTTCTTCTACACCAACATGATTGGGCTCCCATAGGGTGATGAACTCGGCCGAATGTGACCTTTCTACAACAACTCTTGAATCTACCTCTTGATTTCGTCATTCTCTAGAACAGAGTGCCAATAGATGGGTCCATTGGGTAGCGGTGCACCTGGGGTCAGATCGATGGGGTGCTTGACCTGGCAGTGTAGAGGCACCCCTGTGGGGGAGGTTAAGATGTCCTCATACTCCTTCCTGACCTTATCCATATATTTTTTTCTTGCAGTGAGGCCCTATCTGGAGGTCATGGCCATAGTCTTCCTCTTTCCCTGAGGGTGGATCATCAGGAAAACAAATTTCCTAGTTTTGGAAATGAACTTACTACATTGTTTTGTATTAACCAAAGAGATGGTGGTAGGCAGTGCTATCTCCAGTATCCTGTATAGCTTATTGCCCAAGGTGATAATAATAGCATGAGGCCTAGACTCATACACAACAGGTCGCTTCCACAAGTGTAGTTGGCCTAATAATACAGCAGAAACATCAAGAGAAGCAATGTCACATAATACCTCATCTGTGAAGGGCTTGATGTTGTAGGGAAGGTGACATTGTTGGCTGACGCGGAGGTCCCATCCTTGGTGCAACCACCTGATGGTGTATGGTTGTGGGTGTGTTGTGTTCAACAATCCCAGCTGCTTCATGACCTCTACCGAGATGTGGTTCTTCTAGCTCCCGCAGTCGACAATGAACTGTAATGGGGAACCCTTTACCCTCATCTTGGAATGGAAGAGACGCTCCACCTCCTCTGGATCTTCTGGTTCCTCCTTCTGGATATTCGTGGTGGAAATGATGGCATTAGGCTCCACATCAATAATATGCTTCCCACTATCATTCCCCTTGTTGGGTTCTGATTCAGAGTCGGAGCATGCATCCAATTCAGAAGCCTTCAACTCGGCTACCAATGACTGCTTGGCCCGACACTCACTTGTGTTATGAGTGGAGCTCTTATGGAACTCACACCACTTCCCCGTGTCCTTTTTTGGCTTTGGTAGGTTATCTTGGGCCGCCCCACCTTGGCTTGGTCCTTTGTTCTGCGGTTTGGGGGTACCTTTCCCTTGCTTCTAATTCGCAGAACCAAAGTCTCACTTTTTTCTGTTTGAACTTCTGCTCAATCTTGGCAGCATATTGGTACGCCACACCAAGCAAGGAGATGTCAAGGAACTCCATTTCCTCCTGAATGTATCTGTGTAGACAACTGTGGTACTTTAACACCAAATTTTTCTCTGAATCTTTGATACCCAAATTTGTGCATAGGGTATGAAACAGATTCGTCATCTCATGCACATCTTGGTCCCTTTTCCGCCGTAGTGTAGTCCATTGTATGTATTTGTCCTCATAGCTCCCCATGGGATAATATTGTTCCTTGAGGGTGTCTCGAAAATAATTCCAAGTGGGTGTGGCCGAGAATAGAGAGGTTTCCTTCTCGCCCTGTTGCTCCGAGTAGGTTAGCCACTAGTCCTTGACATGGGGGGTGACTTTGAGGAGTGCGAAAATAATCCTTTCTCGGTCGAAAAATTCATGAATCGAGAAATATCCTTCTAACAGATTCAACCATCTATTTACGACATCTGCATCTATTTGGCCCTCAAATATGGGAATTTCAAAGTTTACTTGTACCTTAAAAGGAGTGGCATCTCCAAAGTGGCTATTGGATGTCGATGTGCCACTAGTGGGAATCCGTTGAAGAATCTGGGCAAAGTTGTCCATCATCACGTTCCCTTGTTTCTCGAGGGCCTCCTTGAGAAAATTTTTGATAGGATCTCCTACTCCCTCATATTTCTTTTCTTTCCCCATGGGTGGTCGTCAGGGTTTGTGAGACTGATCTTGCAAAGGTTCAACCAGATCGAGCCCCAACTCCTTATACCCCGACCTTATAGGAGACATGCAAATAAAGATCGAGAACGAGCAGACTTCTCTGATACCACTGATCCGGATTTATGTAGGAACACAATGAAATACAGAAATACACATAAACGTAGAGATGCAGTAGAAATAAGACTTCATTTCATTAATAACAAATGACTGAAAAATGCTTACAGACAGAATGGAAATAAACTAGCTATGGCATTGGTAGCTTATCTCTGAGAATAGATGTGGCGGCTACTGGCCTCTGAAATGCCTGTTAAAATGAGGCTCGAAGGCCTATATATTACTGAGAAGTAATGGAAAACCCTAAACATCCAAAAACCTAACCCTAGGAGATGAAACGCCAGAATATGGGCCTCGTTGGGGTAAATTGGTACATCAATTTCCTGGGGTCGTAACTTTGGCATACTATCTCTGTTTGATGCACATGATACATCGTTAGAAATATCTATCCGAGGACTACACTGCTGACAGCGAATATCAAGTCTGGAATAGACTCATATTTTCTAGACTCGATATTCATGCCCAAAAAACATCGTTTAGGGCCTCAAAAAAACTCCGGAAATTCAGGACCCAAAGAACTGCTAAAAATAGAAAATTGTGCTACAATTAAGGAAACTAAAAAACTGAAAGAAACAATGGTGTGGATCCAAGTGGAATAGGCAGGTGGCCACCAATATTCACTTGGATCAATAAAGGCGGAAGACAGTTGGAAAAGCGTAGCACACATTTTACACATTTTGAAATGATTTTGAAAAAATAATGAGAAGACATTAATGTAGTAGTTAAAGGAAGCGTACTTGCATGTTGTAAACAGATCTTGAGCGATTTTCTCTCATCTGTGTGATGCAATAGACATTAAGTCTATTTAATGAAAGTAGGTAGATTTGAATTAAGAGATTAGACAGTTTTAGAATATTAGGAGGGAAAATGGATATAGACACCCTCACCCTTGTATCATTGTATCATGGTAACATTATCATCATTGAGAGCTGTAGCAGAGAGCTGTAGAGAAGAGCTCATGTACAAGAGAAGTTGAGTTAATATATGAATATTTGACTCAATATTCATGGTGTTATGATGCTTACTATTTTCATTTGCTGAATGGTATGTTTACAGTTGTTTTATTCTCCCTGTTTATGCATTTGTTTCAATGCTACGTTAAATGTGTGATTTCATGTTGAATGTATGAAGTTTGAGAGAGGAAGAGAATGAGTTTCAACTGTTTCTCTTCTTGAGAATTCCTGCAAGGAGTGTAGTGAAACGTCCACAAGGCATGCGTTGACAAGAGTCTGAGTTTTATCTCAGAGAGCTCAGAAGAGATACTGTTGTTCTCATACTAGTAGAAGTGTAGGTGAAATACAGAGGTGTGCAAGGTGTGCGCAGGCTGGTGGAAGCCTTAGTACTTATCAACTAAGTTGAAGGTAGAAGGAATTCTGTTGCAAAGAGTGCACAGAGTCGAAGACTCAAATAACTGGAAGTTATTTGAAAGTTTGCCACAAGGAGTGCAAACAGGAAACTCTTTGGGAGGCTTGAGTTTGCAAGTGAAATTTTAGGAGGGATAACACTTTTGAAAATTTCAAAGGAAGACGAGGATTGAATCCATCACATAGAAGTTAAGTTCATAAGGGAGAACATTCAATCGTTTGGGTAGAAGCCATTGAAGCATGAATCGAGCAGTCAGAATTCTCCGTGGAGAGTTTGCGAAGTCGTGAAGACCGTAGGATCCAGTGGAGTCGTATGGACGGTGAGAAGCCTTTGTGAAGGAAGTGCGAAGTTGTGAGAGTCATTGGATTTGGTAGAGTTGTAAGGTGATTAGAGGCCGGTGAAACCCATCACCTTAGGATCCGGGATCAACATGAGTTGTTGATCGTGCTTTGTGTATGTCGTTGGATCATATCACGAACTCAGGGTTCATGAATTTGGAGGCAAGAACAATTTTATTGGTTTGCATGAAGTTCCAAGTTGTGAGGAATAGAGAAGGAGATCCAGACTGTTGGATCCAAAACTACGGGAGAACCGTTGGATCAGAATCTCCGCGTGGTATCACGTACTCGGGGGTTCAAGGTTTGAGAGAGTTTATTTTCGACTACAGAATTCATGAAGTGCCAAGCACCAAGGGCTCGTACGAACACGTGGCACATCTGGTTGGTGGGGACCGCGTGGTTGACAGGTGGCATAGTAACAACGCCCAGAGAAAGACGAAAGCGGGTGACAGGTGGTGGACACACTTCGCCTGGGAAGGAGTTAACTATTGTTGACTTATCGCATCTCGGGGATTCATGAAGGAGGAGCACAAGGACTCAACGCTCCAACTTGTGAAGTTGCGAGTTGCAAGGGGTGTTAGAGTTAGGCCCTAGCCCGTGGTCATTGGTAGAGGTGCTTGCAAGGAGAAACCATACCCGTATCGACATCTCGGGTATTAGAGGTTTGGAAAAGAGGATTCAAGGATCTTCGACTCACAAACTTGCGAGTTGCGAGTTGTGAAAAGCGCTTGTGCTAAGGCTGAGTTGTGGTCATGTGGAGGAAAAAACTCACACCTGGTGCACATGGTGTAGGTGGAGTTTCCGTGAAGGACCTATGGATCGGATTTATTGAAGGTTTCAATAGGGAACTGAAGGAGTCACTTCAACTCGTGGAGAAATTAGAACGATCCTGTGTGGATCTCGACCCAAGGACAGGGGGTCTGTGTCATCAGTTTGGTATCAGAGCTTGATTTTGTCTGTATATTTCAAGTTAAGTGAGGTAGAGGAAAAGGAGTAGTCTGATACCATCAATTTGGTATCAGAGCTGTAGAACAAGCTCTTTGCTTTTTGTAGCAGAGAAAAGAGGAACATTTTACAGTCATGTCGCCGAGAAGAAGAGACAGGCCAATGCCAATGCCTGATCCAACAAGAGAAAGAGAAATGCGTGAGTTACGTGCCAGGATTGATTCCATGGAGACAACACAGAGGCACACAATTGACGTTGGGGATATCAGCGAAGCTGAAAGTGAGAATGAAGCTGGAAACGAAGGAGAAGAAGTTGCAGTCGAAGATGTTGCAGATGAATGCCTATTCAGAGATGTTGCGAGGATAGGTGCTAGAGAAAAAATGGACATTCCAATGTACGAAGGAAACTTAGATGTTGAAGAACTTCTAGACTGGATTAGAGCTCTAGACAAATACTTCGACTATGAGGATGTCGAGGAAGACAAGAAATTCAAACATGTCGTTACTAGACTTAAAGGGCATGCATCACTATGGTGGGATGGACTGCAGGCTGACAGATGCTGCAAGGGAAAGCAAAAAATCAAGAGCTGGGATAGAATGGTTGCAAAGATGAAAGCCAAATTCATACCCAGGGATTATCAAATCACTCTATTTCAGAGGATGCAGAATTTGAGATAGAAGTTTATGTCAGTGAAAGAATACACTGAAGAATTATGTAGGATAAACATTAGAGCAGGTCATCGAGAAAGCGATGATGAAAAAGTTGCCAGGTACATGAATGGTCTGCGATATGACATTCAAGATGAGATGAGCATGGTGACTATTCGGACTATGGAAGATGCTTATCATATGGCTCTGAAAGTTGAAGATAAGCTAAGCCGAAAACAAGGTTAAAGAGGCCAAGGTAGAAGTCAAGCTAGAGGCAAAACAATTGCCCAAGACATAACTCAGAAACCTAAAGAAGAGGGGAAGAAACCTCAAACTCAACCTGAGAGGGGAGGAAGCTCACGGGGAAGGTAGTATGCTGATAGAAATACTTTTCCTCGAGCCAGCGGAAGAGGAAGAGGCAGAGGAGGTGAAGTGAAATGCTTTGTCTGTGGAAAAATCAGACATAAATCCTATGAGTGTCCAGATAGGAAGAAAGATGGTGGTGAAACTCACATTGCCGAAGCTCAAGGACGGAATGTTGAGGCAGAAGACACTGAGGGTGGAAGATCCTTAATGATGAGGAAAGTTCTCTTAAAGCCAGAGAAGGAGGCAGAGAACCCAGCCCAAAGAAACAGTCTGTTTAGGACTACTTGCAAAACTAAAGATAAAGTATGCAAAGTCATAGTGGATAGTGGTAGCACAGACAATCTCGTATCTATAGAGATGGTAGAAAAGCTGGAGTTGGAGACTGTTTTACATCCGAGCCCATACAGAGTTTCATGGCTACAAAAAGGACATCAGGTAAATGTCACTAAATAATGTTTAGTTGAATTTAAAATAGGAGGATATAAAGATGAAATATTATGTGATGTCATTCCCATGGATGTTTGTCATCTATTGCTGGGTAGACAATGGAAATATGATAGAAACGTAGTTCATGATGGGAGGAAGAACACGTAAACCCTGGAGAAAAATGGTAGGACTCACATGTTGTTGTGGATTAAGGATAAAGAAGTGAAAACAGAGATGAGCAACACTGCACTTCTCATGAGTGGGAAGGAACTTCTTAATGAGGTTAAGAAGAAGGAAGACACGCAATTTATTGTGGTCAGGAAGCCCAAAATTGTTTTGACCAATATGAGAATAGATGATTTACCAAAAGAAATCCAGGAGTTGCTAGAAAAGTTTGTTGATATAGTAGTGGACGAACTACCTTGTTCATTGCCACCTATTAGGAGAATAAGCCATCATATCGATCTTATACCTGGAGCCAATTTACCAAAAAAAGCAGCGTACAGGTTGACGCCACGGGAAAATGAAGAAGTTAAGAGATAGGTCCAAGACTTAATGGACAAAGGATTGATTCGAGAAAGCTTGAGTCCATGCGATGTTCCGACAATGCTCAACCCAAATAAATATGGAGGTTGGAGAATGTGTACAGACTCAAGAGCAATCAATAATATTACCATCAGATATAGATTTCCATTGCCAAGGATGGACGATTTGATGGATTGCTTGAGTGGAGCAAAGTTTTTTTCAAAGATTGATTTGAAAAGTGGATATCATCAGATTAGGCTAAGAGAAGGTGATGAATGGAAGACAACATTCAAGACGAATGAGGGGTTGTATGAATGGCTTGTTATGCCATTTGGCTTAACGAATCCGCCTAGTGCTTTCATGAGGTTGATGAATGAAGTCCTGAAGGATTTCATAGGGAATTGTATATCTTGATGATAAATTAATTTTCAGTAGGACAAAAGCAAAACACTTAAAGCATTTAGCTGCAGTAATGAGAAGATTACAACAAGAGAAATTGCTGATTAATATGAAGAAATCTTCATTTATGAGGACATAACCCATTTATTTGGGTTTTGTTATCTCTCCAAATGAGTTGAAGATGGATCTGGAAAGGTAAATGCAATTAAGAATTGGCCATCGCCGAAAAATGTGTTTGAAGTTCGAAGCTTCCATGGTTTGGCAAGTTTTTATAGGAAATTCATCCGAAACTTTAGTGGAATTAGTGCACCAATGATGGATATGATGAAGAAAAGACATAAATATTTTCACTGGACGGAGGAAGCAGAGAAGAGCTTCAATCTGCTGAAGAACAGGATCACTGAGCAACCAATTTTGGTTTTGCCAAATTTCAGCATGACATTCCAGGTTAGGTGTGACGCGAGTGGATTTGAAATTGGAGCGGTCTTGAGCCAAGATCACAGGCCGATCGCATATTTCAGTGAGAAAATGAATGAAGCAAAAATCAAGTGCTCCACATATGACAAGGAATTCTATGCATTCATACAAGCACTGAAGAAATGGATACATTATTTGGTTCCTAAAGAGTTTGTTTTGTACAGTGATAATCAAGCTTTACAATTCGTGACTCAACAGGAGAAGTTGAACCAAAAACATGCTAAATGGGTTGAATTCATGCAGAATTTTACTTTTGTGATTAAGCATATTTCTGGAACTACTAACAAATTTGCTAATGCTTTGAGCATGAAATGTTTACTTATGCAGGAATTCAGAGTCAAGACTTTAGGTTCTGATAACTTTAAAGAAATGTACAGGGATGACCCAAATTTCAAGGAGGAATATAAGGCATCTGAGAATCCAATTCTCAGAGACAGAAGCCAATGGACTGAATACATGATCCAGGATGGATTATTGTTCATAGGAAATCAACTATGTATTCCAAAATGCTCCATGAGGGAGAATATGTTGAAAGAAAAACACAGTGGAGGATTGGTCGGACACTTCAGTCATGACAAGACGTTCTCAAAGTTGAGTAGCTCATATTATTGGCCAAGAATGAGAACATATGTTAAGAAATTTGTGGACAGATGCAGAATTTGTCAGCACACGAAAGGAAAAAGGAAGAACATAGGATTATATCAACCATTACCCATACCTGAAAGGTCGTGGGACGTAGTGAGAATGAATTTCATATTAGGACTGCCAAGGACACAGAGAGGATATGATTCAATCTTTGTGGTAGTCAAAAATTTTTCAAAAATGGCACATTTCATACCATGCCAGAAAACCAACGATGCAACTCATATTGCGAACCTGTTTTTCAAGGAAGTCGTTAGACTAATCGTTTCTGATTGGGATACCAAGTTCGTGGGACATTTCTGGAGGACCTTATGGAAAACGTTGGGGACAATTTTATCTTTTAGCTCAGTGTATCATCCTGATATGGATGGACAGACAGAGGTCATGAACAGGAGCTTGGGAGATTTGTTGAGGAGCTTAGTAACTGAACACCACAGTCAGTGGGATCATATTCTGCCACGGGCAGAATTCTCTTACAATGATTCACATAATAGAAGCACAGGGAAGAGTCCATTATAGATTGTATATGGAATGCATCCAAGGGGATTTTTTGAATTGAAAGATTCAGAACAAAAAGAATTCAAGAGTGCTAGTGCAGAGGACTTTGCAGAAGGAACGAAGGAGCTGCACAACCGAATTAAGGAGCGATTGCAAAGTACAAGTCAAGAATACAAACAGAGAGCAGATCAACATAGATGAGAACTTTAATTTGAAGTCGATGATCTGATTCTTGCACATCTCAGGAAGGAGAGGTTCCCAAGGGGAACATATAACAAACTAAAGATGAAAAAGATTGGACCATGCAAGGTCATGAAGAAATTTGGGGCAAATGCATATGAGATTGAATTACTTGATGGGGTTGGAATCTCACCGATATTCAATGTTGCGGATTTGTACCCTTATAGAGCTGAAGAAACATGAGCAGAAGATGAACAGAAAAAAGTTCAATGGACAAAACAAATGCTTGTAGCTGAAAAGTTGCAAATGGAAAGCATAATTAACAAGAGGATTAGCAGAAAGACAAGGAGGAAGGAGTATTTTGAATACTTGGTCAAGTGGAAAGGACATCCAATTGAAGATGTCAGTTGGGAGGATGAAGCAGAAATTCATAGGCATGGATAGACTGTGCAAGAGCTCATGAACAGGAGTTCATGAAAATTTTCAAGTGAGGGAGTATGATGCAGGAGCATCGTAAGCATCCAGCCAAGCAAGCATAAAGGTAGAAGACAGCTGGAAAAGCGCAGCACACATTTTACACATTTTGAAATGTTTTTGAAAAATTAATGAGAAGACATTAATGTAGCAGTTAAAGGAAGCATACTTGCATGTTGTAAACAGATCTTGAGTAATTTTCTCTCATCTGCCAGATGTAATAGACATTAAGTCTGTTTAATGAAAGTAGGTATATTTGAATTAAGAGATTAGACAGTTTTAGAAGTGTAGGAGGGAAAACGGATATAGACACCCTCACCCTTGTATCATTGTATCATGGTAACATTATCATCATTGAGATCTGTAGAGAAGAACCCATGTACAGGAGCAGTTGAGTTAATATATGAAGCTTTGACTCAATATTCATGGTGTTATGATGCTAACTATTTGCATTTGCTGAATGGTATGTTTACAGTTGTTTTATTCTCTCTGTTTATGCATTTGTTTCAATGTTGGGTTAAATGTGTGATTTCATTTTGAATGTATGAAGTTTGAGAGAGGAGAAGAATGAGTTTCAACTGTTTCTCTTCCCGATAATTCCTGCAAGGAGTGTAGTGAAACGTCCGCAAGGCGTGCGTTGACAAGAGTCTGAGTTTTATCTCAGAGAGCTCAGAAGAGATACCATTGTTCTCATACCAGTTGATCCAGGTGGATATCGATGGCCACCCACCTTCTCCAACTGGCCCAAAACATGTTTCTGGCAATTTTGGTAATTTACTATTTTTAGCAGTTTTAACTTCCGGGGCCATTTTGAGGCCCTAAACGATGTTTTTTTGGGAAAA
>ML780253.1:141577-153473 GCA_009831015.1 Picea engelmannii
CGCCACCATTCCAGCAAGCTTGTTTCCGCTGCATTTTTACAGTTTCAGCTTGTTTCGTGATTTAATAGAAAACCATTTTTACTGTATCTCTGTTATTTTTGTGTTAATCACCTATTAATAATCGGTATTCATTTCGTTCTGCTCATAAAATCCGGATCACCAGTAGAAGTGCAAGTGAAATATAGATCCGTGCAAGGTGTGTGCAGACTGGTGGAAGCCTTAGTACTTATCAACTAAGGTGAAGGTGGAAGGGCTGCTATTGGAAAGAGTGCATAGAGCAGAAGACTCAAATAACTGGAAGTTATTTGAAAGTTTGCCGCAAGGAGTGAGAGCAAGAAACCCTTTGGGAGGCTTGAGTTTGCAAGTGAAATTTCAGGAGGGATAACACTTTTGAACATTTCAAAGGAAGATGGCGATTGAAGCCATCGCATAGAAGTCAAGTTCAGAAGGGAGAACATTCAATCGTTTGGGCAGAAGCCATTGAAGCATGAATCGAGCGGTCAAAATTCTCCGTGGAGAGTTCGTGAAGCCACGAAGACCGTAGGATCCAGTGGAGTCATATGGATGGTGAGAAGCCTTCGTGAAGGAAGTGCAAAGTTGTGAGAGTCATTAGATTTGGCAGAGTTGCAAGGTGATTAGAGACCGGTGAAACCCATCACCTTAGGATCTGGGATCAACGTGAGTCATTGATCGTGCTTTGTGTATGTCGTTGGATCATATCGTGAACTCAGGGTTCGTGAATTTGGAGGCCAGAACAATTTTCTTGGTTTGCATGATGTTCTGAGTTGTGAGGAATAGAGAAGGAGATCCAGACCGTTGGATCCAAAACTATGGGAGAACCGTTGGATCAGAATCTCTGCGTGGTATCGCGTACTTGGGGGTTCGGGGTTTGAGAGAGTTTCTTTTCAACTACATAAGTTTCTAAGTGTTGAGCATCGAGGGTTCATATGAACACGTGGCACATCCGGTTGGTGGGGACCACGTGGTTGACAGGTGGTGTATTAGCAGCGCCCAGAGAAAGATAGAAGTGGGTGACAGGTGGTGGACACACGTCGCCTGGGAAGGAGTCAACTATTGTTGACTTATCGCATCTCGGGGATTCACGAAGGAGGAGCACAAGGGCTCAATGCTCCAACTTGTGAAGTTACGAGTTGTGAGGGGTGTTAGAGTTAGGCCCTAGCCCGTGATCATTGGTAGAGGTGCTAGCAAGGAGAAACCATACCCGTATCGACATCTCAGTTATCGGAGGTTTGGAAAAGAGGAGTCGAGGATCTTCGACTCACAAACTCGCGAGTTGTGAGTTGCGAAAAGTGCTTGCACTAAGTCCGATTTGTGGTCGTGTGGAGGCAAATACTCACACCTGGTGCACATGGTGCAGGTGGAGTTTTCATGAAGGACCCGTGGATCAAATTTATTGAAGGTTTCAATAGGGAACCAAAGGAGTCACTTCAACTCATGGAGAAATTAGAATGATCTTGTGTAGATCTCAGGCCAAGGGCAGGGGGTTTGCGTCATCACTGACTTCTTATTCTAGGTCTATAGTAGGTTTCGTATGGAATTTAGTTGCTAATATACGTGCAATTTCCCTTTCCTTCTTACTAGTAGATAAACTTGTCATTTTACTTGAATGGTCTGTTTGACTATATATGGCATGAATCCTTGTCCATGTATCTCAATATCATGGACACCAAGATGTTCCTTTCAAAAATTAGAGAGTTAATCTTACAGATGAGATGATACCCTCATACTTGAGAATCGGTAGTTATAGAGCTCCAATCATGAATGACTGACAGAGTCACTTATAGGTACGTTGGTTTACCATGCTTGGCTAATCTATTTCAAATGATTATATTTTGAGTTCATTATATGGCGGCGTTCACCTTACATCATACGGTTGTGAAGTACTAAACTCGTGAAGCGAGGTGATTCTGACCAGTCGTCGCCCACCCCACGAGTGGTTTATTTGACATATTGAAACATGTGACATTGGGGCTTTTGCGAAAGAGGTTTTAGGCAACCCGCCTTTCACCTCGATGTATCTTTGGAGGCACCACACATCCATTTTAAAAACCACAATGGTTTTCCCTAGTCCGCATTTACATGGTAAAGTCCCGTGCAAGTTCACCGCCCGATATGGGCCCCAGCCGTTGATCTGGGCCATTTTACAATCGACAATATGTCGAGTTATACCTTTTGTGCCTCCTCTATATTTTTCCATACGCCACCAGATATGTCATGGTCCTCCAAATTATCAATTCTCCAAACTATCAAGCTTCTGCGACAATGTAGCTCTTGCTAAATTTTCGATACTTGGATCTTGTCTGAAAATTGTTATGGTGATAACATATGCTGCAACTGGGGATGTTATCCTCCCTGTGAGGTAGCAAAGAAATCGTAGACCCGGTGCCTGATCCGTTGGGATGATCCCAAAACATGTGCATGTACCCTTCTCCTACCATATCACTAGTGTCTGCTGAAGTCCAAACTTTGCATGTTGCTCTCAACTAGATACTGAATACTGAATATACTACTGAAACTAACTGTACACAATATTGGAAATATAAACTGAAAAATGGTTGTCCAACAAGTTTATTCATACATTCCTACCTACCCTAAAATGCTGAAATGAATACTCAATCAAGTGAAATCAAAATGTCGATGCAACCATGCAAGAATTTTATCCACTATTTGTTTACTTTGCACAAGCTTTCTCCAAATCCAACTTACTGCTAATTCATTCAGCAATTCATCCATAAATCCAAATCTCAAAAAATTAAAGACATTTGTCTTGCTCATTTATTCCGAAAAGATTGCAAATGGATCTTCTAAAATATGTGTAAAACAATCATCGTGTTTCACTCCCACTGCATTTTTGTTTTTAAGTGATTCAACTTATTGACTTCTAAAAACTGACAGATTTGTTGAGAAGTATGGTAGTAGGGGTTTCCTAAGTCATAAAGAAACCATGGCTAGAGAACATCATCTGGTATAAAAAGATTCATATATGGTACAGACATTGATTCATTGTAATCCTCTATTATTGGTAGATTCTGATCATAAACCTTTCCCATATAATGTGTCTCAAGATTATGAATCATATGGAAGAATGATTCCTTTTCAGGAATCGATATAGAGGAGAAAGATTCCTCCACAAGGGTTTCCTCGCTATTCGGATTTTTCATAGGTGAAATTTCAAAATCTTCATCCATAGCTAGGCTATTCAAAAATAGGATCACTACGTCATTTTCAGGGGAAGAAAGGAAACCTTGAAATACCTTGTCTTGTTGGTAATATTGTTGAACATATGCATTAGTTCTAGGAGAAAGGAAAAGACCTTTGATAAAAATTTCTTGATCGACTTCTTCTTTAATCTGATGATTAAGCACAGATTGGAATTCTGAATTGAAATATCCTTCCAAGTAATGATCGTGCAATGCATGTGAGTGTAGTTGGTGTTATTTAATGATGACAGTGTTACTGTGAATATAGTTAGAATTCCCTATTTTTTCTGAAATTTCATGATTTTCTCTTAACCATTCAAAGTAAGAAAAACATAAGGGAGAGAGTTTTTATCTGTAATCCCACTTCTTTCTTCACTTTCAATTCCATGCTTGGACGTTCTCTGATTTGAAACACTACAGATATTTTGTTTTAATAATTCGAATGATGGAAAACACAATGTCAAGGTTCTTTTTCCTGATTCGAAACCTTCTTCATTTTTTCTAGTATCATCATAGGTACATTTTTCCATCTCTTTGGGTTTCTGGACATGCTCACTTTTAGCTTTGTCTTCGACCAATGACTGTATTTCTAAATTTACAAGGTATTCCTCAAAACAAAGAATAGGGTCATCAAGCGTTTGAGAAGAGTGTTCCAATATCTTGATAATTTGTTTCGTTGGTTTGGTGTGACTTTGCATCAACACAAATTCGTATGCCTCAACAATAATCTAAGAATTATCTTTCAATAATTTGAATGTAGTAAAGCACAAGGGTAGAGAATTCTCTTTAGTTGATCTAATATTTTTCTCCTCACTGTACTGCTGAAAAAGAAAGTCTTCAATATCACAATCATCCTCATATTTTTGATATACAGGAAAATCAACATCATATGCAACGTCATCTAACAAGAATAGACTTGGAACATTAATCTGTTCTTCAACAAACTGGTTTTCAAACTCATCCGCTTGACTGTCTACAAAAGAATATATAAAATAATCAGCCCCCTGCTCATCATGGGATGGCTCAGAAGATAAAACAACACCTCTTCTTTTAACAAGTGGAATATAATGTTTAGCACAATCATAAGTATTTGAAACTTCAATAGGGCCCATGATATTGTCAATTCTATGATTAAGATTCCAATCAACCATTTTCTGTTCATATTCACTTTCATGTTCTTGAGCATCCAACCCCTCCTTTTGGATCTGTTTACATGCTTGGATGTTGTGTTGAATATCTTGGGCACCATTAAACATTTTCTGTAAGGACTTAGGTCTCCTTTCCATCAAGAGGAAAGACAAATCTGGATGAAGAGTTGTTGTATAATGGAGCATGGCAGCAGCTTCAGTGGGTTGAATCTCTTCAGGCAATTTGTAGTAAATACTGGAAAACCTTCTACTGAATATAGAGATAGTTTTGTTGATCTGCCATTTCAAGGCATAGAACTCTGCAAGTTGTAGCTCCAAAGACTTCTTCTTGCCCCAAAAATTTAAAAACAAATTCTTCAATTCCTCCCATGAGCTAATTGTATCTGGCTGCAAATGTCTAAACCAGTCTTTGGTGTCCCCTTTCAAGTATTGAGATAAGTCCCTCATACAAACATCATCATGGTCAATCTCAAACAAATCTATAAAATGCTCAAACCCTTGGATGTGTTTTTCAGCTAAGATGGTATCAGGTTCCCCATCAAACATAGGTAGGTACTCATAGTGTTTTGGAGGAAAATCATGAAGGATGCAGGGTAACTTTAAGGGTATGTATCTATGATGAATCTTGGAGGGTGTTGGGTCAAGTGAAGGAGATGAAATATCAACCCTAGTTTCATGACGCTCATCAATTTGGTTATGGTCATCACATGGCCCAGATGGGAATTTTTTTATCAACATCAGTGATACAGTGAAGATATGCATGTAAAAATTTAAGAGGAGGATATATCATTGCAAGATCCTCATGATCATCATTAGAATGCAGTAGGTAAAGAAAAAATTGTTTGGCATGTTCAAGGAAGGAGCAGAGGCAACTTATAACAAACAATAAAATGCCTTGGAAAAAATCCAATTTTGAGTACTTGTTTTATTCCATAATGTCTTTTCATACCTCTGTAAGGGATCTCATTTTCCAGTGGAGTCTCTGAATTACATTTTCAGCTTAAGTGGAGTCGCCAATAATGTTTTGGAAGCTAGATTCTGCATTGAGAGTGGAGTCGCCAATGAAAATTTGAATTTTTGGATTCTTCTACTAGTGGAATCACCTTCAAACTGATTTTTTGATGTATGGAGTCGCCAGAGTAGGAATACAACCAATATGTGCCTAAATGTTTGTTGCTGTCAGACCTTAGAACTCAACCATGTCGTTCTTTCCCAGGGAAATTTTTTCAATTTCAACCAGCTTTAGAGCCAAGGCACTAGCTTGCTCAACTCAGAGAGAGCTCTCTTGTGTCACTGGGTATTTCTTTGGCAATCAATGGCTAGATTTGGTTTGTGTTGGGGGTTTTTAATAAAATGATTGGAGGAATGAAGATGACATTTGGGCTATGGAGTCTATAATAAACGATACATTATCAAACCTGAGAACTATTAAGAGGAAAAGGCTAAATCAGGCAGTGAGTCTGAGTTTATATCTAAAAAATTTGAATGGCATCAGAGGAACAGGAAACACATAACTACATCAGAGCATTATAGGAATGAATTCTAAATTAGTTCAGAAGAGATAAACATAGTCCAAATTGCTAAGCCAAGAGCATCAAATGATGAATTCTGGGCCTTTAAATCTCCAATTTAAACAGAAGAAAAATGTATATGGAATAAAAGATCATAGGAAACACATACTATGAAGGGAAAACAAGACTCATATCACCGCTAGTTAGAATCCTTTCATAAAAAGTCCAAAATATGCTTATGCATTTATATATTCATTCTAGCCCCAAAAATTTACAAAGGTCTTCCTGCATAGAGGGCAAGCTCCTCTTTCATCCATCCTTTCTGTTCGACAACATAGGTATTTCAATAGAGGATGAACACCTTCAGTAACCACTCACATAACCATATCAAAGATCAATACACCGATGTTTTCACATGGTAAAACCCCTATGGGGAAACATTCACGACCCCAGCCAACGCGACCACTTGGAGTAGTTTATTAATGCAATGAAAAAGATTACAGAGAGATTTTACAAGAGAGTTTCTCACAATCAATCATCAACAAATGATCATCCATGCTCTTTAAATAGAGATCATGGAACAATCAGGTGTTAAGCCATAGATTAATGGTCGTTAAGATCGAGGAGAGTATGAATCGTCGGATCACTCTATGTCAAGAACATATCATGACTGTCGGATTTCCTAACTACAAATGCATATTAATGCATACTAAAGAAACACACTAGAAAAAACACTTTTACCTAATGACACAATAGACCAAGTAGATCTTACTAACTCCTAAGTATCTAAATATGCTAACATCCCCCCCTTAAGAACAACTTGGGATAGGATTGAAGGATTTACAATAGTGACACAATAGGAGAAGGAAGGAGGCATTAAAGCCTATCCCCCTTAATGACAACTTCCTAAACTTCTAACATAGATCGAAGTTTGGAAAACTTCGCTTCTATAAGAGACTTTGTGAAAATGTCTGCAACTTGAACTTCTGTAGGGAAAAAGAGCACTTCAATAACTTGATCATGAATGAGCTTTTTGATGAAGTGCATGTGTAGCTCAATGTGTTTGCTACGCTGATGTTGAACTGGGTCTTTGGTGAGCTTGATGGCACTCTGATTGTCACACCAAAGGCTGGTTGGATGCTGGTGCTGGAATCCAAACTCTGAAAGGATCTGTCAAAGACATAGGGCTTCCTGACTTGCATGTACCGCTGCTCGGTACTCTACTTCTGCTAAAGAAAGTGCAATAGCCTATTGTTTCTTATAGGCCCAAGTGACAGGTACTGAACCAAGGCTGAAAACATAACCTACAGTAGACTTCCGATCATCAGGGTCTCCAGCCCAATATGAATCAGTGAAACCAACCAATAAAGGAGTCCCCCCTGAACTGTAATGTATCCCGAACTGAACTGTACCATGAACATAGCGAAGTATCCTTTTAGCTGCTTTCCAATGGCTTTCATGGGGTATTTTCATATATCAAGCAACAAGACCAACAACAAAGGAAATATCAATATGGGTATGATTCAAGTATAAGAGACTACCAACTAACTGACAGTACAGGGTGGCATCAACTTCAGGAGAAGTACAGGTGGCAAAAAGCTTGACTCCAAACTGGAAGGGAGAAGGGGTTGGTTTACAATCATCCATGTGAAAGCGACGAAGGTCACAAGCATACTTATACTGGGAAAGAAAAATTCCTTCATTGGTTTCCAAAACTTGGAGGCCAAGGAAATAGTGCAAAAATACCAAGTCTGTCATTTCAAATTTCTTCTTAAGGCTGGTTTTCACATGGTTTAAAAGTTTTAAGTCACTACTAGTAAGGATAAGGTCATCAACATAAAGGACAAGGATTATGAGATGAATTCCTACTTGCTTGGTATAGACATTAGGATCAGAATGGAATCTAGAGAATCCAGTGGCAATAAGAAAGCTATCCATTCTGGCATACCAAGATCGGGGAGATTGCTTGAGACCATAAAGAGGTTTCTTGAGGTGACAAACAAGACTAGAGTCATTCTGGGCATAGCCAGGAGGTTGTTCCATGTATATTTCTTCTTGAAAATATCCATGCAAGAAGGCAGATTTAACATCCATCTGATGGACCTCCCATTTATGTGAGGCATCAAGGGAAAATACAAGGTGGATGGAATTCATTTTTTCTAGAGGGGCAAAGGTTTCATTATAGTCAATTCCTTCAACTTGGGAAAATCCTTTGGAAACTAACCGAGCCTTGTGTCTTTCAACACTTCCATCTGATGCATACATAGTTCTGTAGACCCATTTTCATCTAACAAGTTTTCTTCCTTTTGGAAGAGGTACAAGATCCCAAGTATCATTTTCCATTAAAGAATGATACTTTTCATTCATTGCTGCATCCCAATCTAGATGACCTGAAGCTTCTGCAAATGTCTCTGGATCATGATTTTCTGAAACTTGATCCAAAAGAGAAGAGGCTCACTGGAACTGTGAACATGTCCGATGTTGATCTGAAGGATCACCAACAATATCACCAACTGCTTCTAATGTTAAATGGACCCATCTAGGAAGCGGTGGAGTTGGTGTTGGTTCAGGTTCAAAGGACTCATCTAGAGGAGGGTGAGTAAGCAAAGGTGGATTTTCATCCTCACTTTCATCATCTGAAGAAGAAACCAGATCATAAGAAGGCACAAACACCGAAGATGGCTCGCAGGATGAAGAAGGCACAATCTCCGAATTAGGCTCGCAGGCCAAGAGTTTTTCATCAAATTTAACATCTCTTCTAATAATAATTTCATTACAATGTGATTGAAGAAGTCTATAACCTTTGACATCTTCAGAATAACCAACAAATATACACTTCTCACCTTTAGGTTGCAATGATTTCCTTTTCTCATCAGGAATGTGAGCCCATGTTATACTTCCAAATACATGGAAGTGACTTACATCTGGTTTAATTTTAGTCCAAGCTTCTTTCGGTGTTATATTTTTAAGAGCCTTTGTGGGAGTGCGATTTACTATGTAATTTGCACAGTTGATGGCTTCTTCCCAATACTTTAGACTTAATCCCTTAGATTAGATCATACAATTAGCCATTTCTTTTGATGTGCGGTTCTTTCTCTCAGCAACACCATTTTGTTGTGGTGTATATGGAACAGTGTGTTTCATTTGGATTCCCTGTGTAGTGTAGTAGCTTGTAAAATTATTGTTCACATATTCGACTTCATTATTTGTTCTTAACCTTTGAATTTGATGTCCAGATTTCTTTTCTACAAGGGCTTTGTAGGCCAAAAATTTGTCAAAAACTTCACTCTTGAGTTTTAAGAAGTAAACCCAAGTACGTCTAGAAAAGTCATCAATGAAAGTTAAGAAATACTTGCACCCAGAAAAAGAAGGAGAATAAAGTGGACCACACAAATCACTGTGAACAAGCTGCAAAGGACCCGAGGCATGCCAAGAGGCATGTTTGTCAAAAATGTCTCGATGATGTTTGTCGAGAACACAACCGGCAAAAACACCATCTCTGCATGAAACAAGAGGAAGACCAGTCACCATCTATTGATTAAGTTGTTGCAATGAGCGATAGTTTAGATGACCAAACTGCTCATGCCAAAGTTTTCTCAAGTCATCGCTCTGAGCAACAAAAACTGATGAAAAAGCCGATGACCCAAAGTTTTCAAACTTGTACAACCTGGTAATATTATCAGCAATTCCAGTTGCAAGAACATGCTTAGGATCTTTTAGATCCTTGATTACAACTTGGTGAGGTGAAAACTCAATGGTTTTACCTTCACCTGAATGAGTGATTTGATATACTGATAGAAGGTTACAAGAAATATGTGGAACACATAATACATCATTGAAATGACCATTATCTACTTGAACTGTTCCAGATCCTATAACACTAAGAGATCTATCATCACCAACAAATATTTTTCTTGGTGTTACATTCATTTAGAGTAGAAAATATGGCTTTATCCTTAGCCATATGATAAGATGCTCCTGAATCAATACGCCACTCATCAGAAGAAGAAGTAGAATTTGCATTGAAGGAGAAAGCAGAAGAAGAAAGTGCATGTCCGTGAGAAGAAGAAGTAGAATCAATACTGATGTTTTGCTTCTTCATTGCTGCTTCTAAAGTTGTCATCTTCTTGAAACATTTGGACTCATCATGCCATCTTTATCACAAAAGTTGCAATGTCTGTTAGTATTCTTACTTTTATATTTTGCTCCTTTGTCACTAGTAGGAGATGAATTTGTTTGAGCAGGTTTGGTACCCTTGTGTTATTTTTTGTTGTAGCGAGGATGTTGCTTCTTGGGATACTTGGGTTTATCTTTCTGCTGGGAAACTAAGGCTTTGTTGGAGGGACCTGCAATGTTGATCAATTCAAATTGTACAAGCTTATCTTCCTCTCGATTCAAAGAAGCACAAAAGGACTCAAGGGTGGGTTTTTCATAAGATTCTTCCCCTAGAGCCTCTCTCATGGCATAACAGGTATATACAAACACAGAATATGCACTACCTAGCTTAGAAAGAATAAGATAGATGCAACACTCTTCCTCCATCTTTATCTTACATTCTTTACATAAAATTCCGAGTGTTTTAAACCTAGATAGATAGTCTCCAAGGCAAGAAAAATCACTTGGACTCAAGGTCAGCATTTGATTTTCTAACTGTTGTACTCAAATAATATTGAGTTTACCAAACACAGATTCAATCTTTTCCCAAGCTTCTTCGGGGTCATCAATGTCTTGAATGTGGTACCTTAAATCAGGAGAGATGGAAATTCCAATTAGTCCACGTGCTTCTTCATTCTTATTATCCCACTTGGATTTTTTATTAGCATCAATGGGAGCTTTTTCCTTTCCCAAGGTAATCCGGTACAAGCCTTTACTTCTTAATAAATATTCCATATGAGATTTCCATTGGAAGTAGTTGTTGTTGGTAAGCAAGACAGTACTTGTAGAAGACATATTAAATATGTAGATAAGGTGGATTTAAAAATTGAAACTAATGATCTGGATGGAAAGAGCTCGAAAATTTATGCGGTTTTAAAAAAACGGCATTGAAAACGGACTTCCGATGTGAGAGTTATGCCCTCTCAAAAAAATGCATAAACGATAATCAAATGACCACGTGATAGTATAAGTTGCTTTATGAAGTGACCCACTTTTATAAAGAGAAGTGGGGATCACTTTTACAATGAATTTACCTTATAACAAAAAGGCAGCATGCAAAATGACTCTAAAATAAAATATCAAAGCTACTTATAGTGATTCACTTTCATACTTGAAGCGAAATACACTTTACAATTTTTGCATAACTTTTTCAAAAAAGGTAACAAAAGAGAGACTTGAACTCAAGACCTCTTACTTAATAAGGAAAATTTTAACCAAATGGTCTAGAAAAACATATTGTAATGTTGTTTTTGTTGTTGTTGAAGATGGCCTTGGAGAGCGTGCTAAAAAAAACTATTTCCACAAAAGTAAAAAATTTCGCTTCTCGATGACAACAAGGGTTAGATCTCGGTTAGCTTACCCGGAAGATGCACCTTTTCCTATCTGTTTCTGATTTTCCGAGATTACACAGGGCGTGGTGCAAAGAGCATACACAGATCTAAAAGAGTAGCAACCCAAAAATAAAAAAATACAAAACCGAAATAAAACCCAAAAAACTTCTCTGCAAAATTTTTTTAAAATGTGTATTCAAACTTTATACCTCCAGATATGATTGTAATGGTCGTATCTTGGGCAAACGGAAACCTTTTCGAGTGAAACGAAAAGTGTTCCTGAATGAAAAAAGTGCTATAGACTCAATGGAATAGTCCTTTTAGCCTAGAAATGTATGTAAGAGACAAAAAATGGAGATGAAGAAACTCGGCTTCACGATCTCGATCTACAACAGGAGCAGATCTTCAAATAGGCTCTGATACCATGTTCGAAAACACAGGTATTCCAACAGAGGAAGAAAACCTTCAGTAACCACTCACATAACCAGATCAAATATCAACACACTGATGTTTTCATGTGGTAAAACCCC
>ML780253.1:188074-214187 GCA_009831015.1 Picea engelmannii
CCTCCCTCTGATGAATCCATTCAAGAGCCTATTCCCCCTACACAAGAAGAAGAGGATGAGGTTAGTCACTTTACTTTTCAAGTTTTTGATGATACCTTGTTCTATAATTTAGAAAGGGAAGAAGAAGGGGAACCCTTGGACAAGAAATATCCTCCTCGTTATGAAGTTGAAGAGACAAGTCATGAGGACGAGACAATGATGCGTGCTCTTCCATTTGATGAAGTTGTACAAACCCTTGAATATCCTGCACAAGAAGAAGCAAACCCAATAAGTTATTTTCCTTTCCAAGAGTCTGGTGATGCTTTATTTTGTGATTTGGAAAGTGAAGAAGTGTTGGAGGAGCCCTCAGATGTTTTAAGCCCTTAATTTTATGATGGAGATGATGATTTTGTTGATAATATTGATGAATTCATATGTGTTAGAAAGCGTAAATGGGATGTGATTGGATATGATGGATATCCCATTTACGACATTGAGGGTCATTTCCAAAAGTTTCCTTTACAATTATAATATGAGGTTACTAATAATTTCGATATTTGGCAACAAGGAGATTATATGATTACAAACCTGTTATAACCCTAAATTGCACTAGACATGCTTACCTGGCATCAGGCCATCTCATAGCCCTTCTTTGCCAAAAACTACTGAACAACTCTTCTAAAAACTCCATTTTTAAAATTCCACGCTAGCTAGCCCACTACGGCCCATGTGGATCTATAGTGTCCATGCTAGCAGGCCCACTATAGCCCACGTGGACCTTCAGAATCATGAAAAAAGGAAAGTTGTTGATGGAAAAAAAAGCTATGGGTGAGTTAATTGAAACTCCCGGCCATGCATGGCCGAGGGTTCGTCCAAATACCTAGCTCCTTCTAGCCTATAAAAGAAGGGGTAGGGGTCCCATTTGGAAGAGGAAAAATATAGCAAAGAAACTCTGCCCATTTATGTATTCCCATTGTCCCAACCCTTTAGCCTTTCCTTATGCCAAAGGAGATTCAAAGCAAAGCAGTTGAAGGACAAAATAAGAGGAGCCCAGGATCAAGTTCGAGGAGCGGTGGCCGGTCTCAGCTTTTGTAAGTTGACTCATTTTAAGTAATAAAGAGAATGCTTTTCTTGTCCCAATTCATGAACTGTTTATACTTTGATCAGTATATGTTTTGATTTCTAACCCATTAGTATATAAGTAGTATGCATGCATAGTTGTTGCTTGTCTTGAATGCAGGTCAGCTTTGGAAGGAGTATTGCGAACAAGTAATCAAGCTCAACGGAGGATCAACATCAAACGTCGGGGACGAGGTAGGTTGATCTTTCCATGCATTTACTAAGAAAAGGGGATTTAAATCTAGGGATGAAGGAAGAAAGTAATTTCTATTCGGTCATATCTACATGCAAAGTTTGAACTCTATTTGCTAGTCCGTAGGGTGATTTTCCCCAGCTTCAATTCCCACCATGGTTGTCACCTCAGGAGAGATTTCATCTCCTAACCCACTGTCATCGGTCTGAGCCACCATGGTCTCGACCGCAACTACTTCGCACAGTGGTCCAAACCCATCTTTAGCGGCGGCCATAACCCCTTCCACACCAACTGCGACAGGCCCTCCATTCTCATACGGGATGCCTAGTTCGGGTACAAGTCCTGTACTTTCCTACTCTAATTTATAGACTTTGGGTCTAGGGGCAAGGTGCTCTAGCACTCCTCTGCAAGGTCACATGGGGGGAACTCCTGTCCCTTTTAATGCTTTTCCTTATGGAGGAGGTCATATCCCTCCTTCGTCCCCTTCACTCGGTGGTTTGCATCAGCAATCTGTCGGGCAACCTACACACAATAGTTTATTTGGAGCGGGGAGTCAAGGACCACCTTCTCATAGTATGCCAGTAGGTTCGACACCATTTTCTTGGAACAGAATGTTTGGTAACAATACCTTCTCTTCAGTCGCTTTCCTGATTGGGGGCAACCCCATTTTTGGACAATCTACTCCTGTGTAGGGTATTATTCTTGCACAGGGGCAAACCTAACAGGACCTTGGAATTCAGGGCAAGGATCTGTTCCCTCCTCTGGAATGCCGATCTGGGGTAATTCTTTCCACAATCAATGGAATCCTGGACAAACTACTATGCCTATCCCCATGAGACCAGCATGGGGTAATCCTTCCCAAAGTCCTTCAAATACAATGCATGCCCAACAATCTATGTCCTATTTGGGAAATCAGCCGATGATGTCTCCACATATGAAAAATCCTTACGCTGGCTAGGGCCCTGGTTTCTACCAGAATCTGGGCCAGCAGCCAAACTTTTCCTGGCAACCTGGTGCCAGTCAAACTCCAGGACCCTTTTTCCCAGGTTATCAGCAGCAACCCAAACTACCTTTCCTAGTGACTTTACACTTGCCAGATTTGACAAGGTTGTTGAATGACCCCATTTGTCATGATCCGCATTGGCCTCCTATGCCGACTCGAAGCCAAGCCTAATGAAGATCTAAGAGATCATATGACTACCTTCCATCTTTGGTGCTCATCTAACTCATTGAAAGATGACTCCATACAGTTGCGATTGTTTCAACGTACTCTCATTGGGAGTGCCACAAAATGGTACATTGAGCTCGATCACTCAAGATACTCTTCTTTTGGTGAACTAGTGACGGATTTCTTGAACCATTTCCAGTTACCCGTGAGATACAACGTTGGCACAGAGCTGCTCGCTAATTTTTAACATCCAACAGCGAATCATATCTCTGATCACATCTGAGAATGGAGACGCCGGAAGAGTTTAATCAAAGTACCAATCCCACCAGCATTCCTTCTTGAGTGGTTCCTTAAGTCTTTGGTCCCGCAGTTATCCAAAGATGTCATGACATCCGGAGTTTTCTCCGAAGAATATGTCATCATGAGGGCTCAACAGTTTGAGCTCATCTATTCTCAGTCTGGTTTATTATACAACATCTTGCCAGATGCGCCACGTTCAATACTAGATAAAACTAGACAGAGAGTTGGACCACATGCCGATGGTATTGTTTGTTCAGCACAAACAAAGCCTGTTGAGCAATTGACGAAGCAGTTGTGGCAGTTATCTATACAACACACAGCGGCCAACCAAACTACTTCTTTGGCTGCTCCCCCTACCAAAACATCGGAAGTACACATAGTGCAGTCGACTAACCCAAAGGCCACCCAGCAACCTGAAGGGAAGAAAAAACAACGAAAGAAGGGTAAGGGGGAAAAAAAACCCAACGATAATGCTGGTAGGGACAACACTGAAAAATGAAAAGCGAGGTATCCATGCAACTTGTGCACGGAAGACCACCCAACCCATCTATGTCCTCGACTTGCAAAGGCCTAAAAGTTTGTCACACAACAACAACAGGCAGTGTTTACTAATCCATTTCAACATGGGAAAAATATAACTCAAGCCTCTACAAGCATGGAAGGGGGCAGCCAAGAAACCTGCCCACCTCTAAACAACCCCACATCTACAAACATATACATGGTTAGGGGTGATGCTTTCATATCGACTAGAGCACACAATTATAGTAAGTCGAGCGCTTCTGAGAAGGGTAAAGAAGCTGATCTCCCATCTCTTCCTCTACAGATTGAGAAGACGTTGGGAGAAATGATGACATGCATTCCAAAAGGTTCATTTTAAAAAGCTTCTCATAACCCAAATGCGAGGGCCACCCAGAACTACTCTGTGGTGGAAGATTTATCACAAACCCCTTGTACGATGTCTGCTTTGGAGGTCCTCCAAAGCTGCCCTACTCAGAGGAAATCCCTCTTAACCTCTTTGGGCTCTACTGAGACTTGTAATCCGGGTACCATCATGTTAGATACAACCGACTTAAAACCTCATTTGCCTTACCACGTAGCGTTTCAGATAGTAGTGGCTTATCCCAAGAAAACTTTTACTCGAAATATTTTCTGCACAGTGGTCGATGAGGGTGCCTCGACATGCATTATGTTGTTGGCATGTTGGAAGGCCATTGGCAAGCCCATTTTGTCTCCATCACCTACTCTCCTGACCGCTTTCGACGGTCGTTCATTCCGACCACATGGTATCATTCCTTCTTTCCCCGTGCAGTTAGGAGGGAAGACCGTGTGTGTCGAAGTAGAGGTATTCGATGCTCCCCTCGACTATAACCTCGTGTTAGGAAGGAATTGGACTTATGCCATGCAAGTTGTGGTTTCTACAGTTTTTCGGGTCTTGTTGTTTCCACATGAGGGTCGAATAGTGACCATCGATCAATTGTCTTTCTCCATACCTGACCCTGCATTGGGGGCATCCACGGTCCCGATGATTGATAATCCTCAACCAGGTGTCATCAACGTAGGGGTTGGTTTGTGCCCATATTTGATGGGGACCTTCGATTACCCGCCCCCTCAAGGTGATATCAAGTTTATATCCAATCACCATAAGGTTGATATTTTTCAAGTTTCGTCATTCCACATGACTTACTTCAATGATCCATGGATACTTCCTTCCCCATCAGCCATGATGGATGAGGCAGGGCACCCGGGTATGTCCATGCCCTTGTCCACCACTGAAGTAGCGTACTCTTTAGTCCAACAAGCTTCAGCTAACAATGATCCAACTCCTGCACAAGAGTTAGATCCACTTCTAGAGCCTATTTGGGCTCATGGTTCTCTCGCTAACATCGATTCGTTAGACTTAGTCTTTCCCTCTGACGAAGCAGTAATCGAAGCAATGACTAGTCCAGACAAACCTTGGGAAGATCTTCATCACAGATCATATTTCCTCCTAGATTTAAGTCCAATTGAAGCAGGAGAATTCACCGTGACTATGACTGGAGATAGTTCTTTTCATACTAATCCCTTAGCTACACACAAGATCTATGTTGAGGGTAATATGGAAACCATTGCTGAAAGGACACCTATCAATATCTCTAGAACCCCTAGTGTCATAGACAGTGTTTCCGTCGAAGCATTCAGCTCCCCCGAGGAGATGCCAGGCATCAACCCACAAAGAGTCTATCATGAGCTAAATTTGTTGTTTTTCAAGCTCGCTTTGAGATCCGAAAGCAACATCTGGCGAGACTGCATTTCTTCTTTTCGATCTCATCTGGATTAACTGAGAAAAGTAACCATTATGGAGTCTTCTTTAAGCCCTTTTCAGACTCCTTAAAGATGAAAAGATTGTCGAGTGACCTTGTTTCTTCACACTCGTTCAATTAGTCTAGAAGAACGTTCCTTAAACGGGTCTTCTTTTAAGCCCTTTTTAGACCCTCTAAACATGAAAATATTGCCGAGCGATCTTGTGGCCTTTCATGCTCATTAAACTAAAATTTGAAGTCACGTCTATCCGGCAGTAGTTTACCCCTTTTTCGGTCCAGGCGGTCAACTGTACGAACAAAGGTATACTCTATGGAACTTCATCTCTATAGAAGAGTACTCTCAAGTATAGTTTTATTCCTTCTTTGGGCCCGAGGGACTAAACTTACGAAGAAGGAACCCCCATGGAGTCCATAGTTAAGCTCTTTTCAGACTCCCTAAAATTGAAAAGATTTTCAAGTGACCTTATTCTTTCACGCTCGTTAAAATTGGTCCAGAAGAACATTCCTGATGGAGTCCATAGTTAAGCTCTTTTCAGACTCCTTAAAAATGAAAAAATAGCCGAGTGATCTTGTCCTTGTCACACTTATTAAAATGGTTTTGAATCGACGTCTAATCGGTGCTAGTTTACCCCTTTTTTGAATCGACTAGACCATCTTCGAAAAAGGTACCCCAATGGAGTCTCCTTTTATGTTTTTTCAGACTCTCTAAATATGAAAAAAAACTGATCTTACCTTCTCTGGGCTTGTTAAACTTACATCGAAGGACGTTACCATTGTTTGTTTTATTAACCGCATTTTCATACCTTATACACCAGCCTTGTGACAGTTTGTTTCTACGTCTTAACAACTTTGGCCGCTGGAGGATTTTTCCCGAGTATCATTTTACTAGAACATCAGTCTTGTCCTTGTGCCTCGAACTTGTATGCTTGCAATACTCGTTCCTCCATTGTAACGTAATATTCCTTTATTCTTTTTTCCACAATTATTGAAAAGAATAAAAAAATCAAATATACCCCAAAAAAGAGGAAGGGAAAAGTATTTTCTTTATTGGCAACATAATGAGTCACCCTTGGATAAAGCACATCTGTGTGTTTGTTCATCAGACTATGGGATGTAGTACGACCTTAGGAATATTTTCTCTCTATATAGAGTTGTGTCCTCCACCGTTTGGTTATTCTTCCAAACATATGGAGAGTTTGCGTTCCCTCCTACTTCGTAGACTTATGATTAACATACATGTTGCCTGAGTCTCATCATTTGTCGTGCTATTGTCCAAGGGAAGTTTGTCACTAAGCCTGATTCGGCCCCTCTGCAATATGTCTCTTGTCTGCATACCCGGCCATCCTGAACACCCAATCAAGTCCTTGTTTGAAATCACTGAAGCCTTCAGTCTGATCATCAAGATTATTAAGTCCATGACTGACGAGCCGTCGAAGACCTCTGGGTAGTGCATTCGTACACTCATATTACACTCCTACCTGAGTTTTGAAGATTTTGAATTTGTTTCTCAAGCTCTGAAGATCTCATCTCCAGCCATCAGGCCGAATAAACTTCTGGAATATGGATACTCTATATGTATATCTTTCTGATTTCGAGATGTAGCTCCACTGTGTATTGTTCGCGGCTACTCTTTATAGTTATTTGACATGGATCTACAGTGTATTTGATTGGTATCCATGATTCTATTTTATCCCGAGCATGGGTATGCCCACCACGGTGAGACATTTGTTATTTTGCAGACAACACCTCCCGGTTCCTGATCCTTGGGCTCAATCGTTCGGCACATTAGTAAAGATTGGTAATGTATTTTGGCCATCTGATGCTCTTCTGACCTCACACATTAGGGGGCATCTGTTATAACCCTAAATTGCACCAGACATGCTTACCTGGCATGAGGCCATCTCATAGCCCTTCTTTGCAAAAAAATACTGAACAACTCTTCTAAAAACTCCATTTTTAAAAGTCCACGCTAGCTGGCCCACTACAACCCACGTGGATCTACAGTGTCCACGCTAGCAGGCCCACTACAACCCACGTGGACCTTCAGAATCATGAAAAAAGGAAATTTTTCGATGGAACAAAAATATATGGGTGAGTTAACTAAAACTCCCAGCCATGCATGGCCGAGGGTTCATCCAAATACCTATCTCCTTCTAGCCTATAAAAGAAGGGGTAGGGGTCCCATTTGGATGAGGAAAAATATAGCAAAGAAACTCTGCCCATTTACATATTCCCATTGTCCCAACCCTTTAGCCTTTCCTTATGCCAAAGGAGATTCAAAGCAAAGCAGTTGAAGGACAGAAGAAGAGGAGCCCAGGATCAGGTACAAGGAGTAGTGGCCGATCTCATCTTTTGTAAGTTGACTCATTTTAAGTAATAAAGAGAATGATTTTCTCGTCCCAATTCATGAACTGTTTATAGTTTGATCAGTATATGTTTTGATTTCTAACCCGTTAGTATATAAGTAGTACGCATGCATAGTTGTTGCTTGTCTTGAATGAGGGTCATCTTTGGCAGGAGTATTGCGAACAAGTAATCAAGCTCAACGGAGGATCGACATCAAACGTCGGGGACGAGGTAGGTTGATCTTTCCATGCATTTACTAAGAAAAGGGGATTTAAATCTAGGGATGAAGGAAGAAAGTAATTTCTATTCAGTCATATCTGCATGCAAAGTCTGAACTCTATTTGCTAGTCCGTAGGGTGATATTCCCCAACAATAAATCCTTTTTTTAGACACCCAAGGATGACCTGGTGCTATGTTCTCCTAGTAATTTTTGGTCATACCTTGAGGATTTTGATGAATATTCCTTTGAGCACTTATTCCATAAAGAATATTATCAACCACCATTGTGCTTGGATAACGGTGAGGACATTTATTTCCCAAAGAATTATCTTTATCACAATGTCTTCCATCTCCCTTTTACTATTTTATCTCGTTGTGTCACTAAAGGTTTAGTTGGGAAGCATGCCCTTTGTCTTAATTTTTTTCTGAGGCAAAGATTACTTTTAGAATTAAAGGGTAGGTTGAATACCTCAAGAAGAAGTTTTCTATCTCAATCTTCCAGCCTTCTCTTAAGAAATTGTTATTCATCCCCTAGGTTCTTTCTTGTTCATTTCCATACCTTAGATTGTGGAGACATCCAAGTTCTCAAATACACAAGAAAACGACATGATCACGAAGTGCTCGTCACAAGATTTTCGATGACGTAAATGGATAGAAAAATGGACATTATATGAGAAAGTTATGGCAGTCAGAAAATTTGGTCTTCTCCAGCAAAGATCAAAGGGTCAAAGTGACATGTGGCATCTTCATCATGTGACACTTGGCAGCTTATGTGCTCAAAAAGTGGTAGCTCCTGCAATCGACACATGGTGTTTCAGATCTAGACATTTGGCAGTTTTTGATGTTGACAAGTGACAAGGGGTAATTCATCCACATGGTATCGTCTTGACCAACCATGGGATGACACGTGGCCCAACCAATGGGTGCCATATGTCAACCTAGATGGGGCCTAAAAGGGCTGAGTGGAAAATGTAATTTGACTCCATAGGAGTCGAATCTATGACCTATCAACATAACAATTTCCTAGCACTAATGCACTAGACAAAAAGGAAAGAAACAAACTTTAGAAATACATCCACTTTTTAAAAATATAACTTAAGCACCTTTTTCATGGCTAAAGGAGGTGCACCATGTTAGGTGCTAGGTCATATTATAAGGGTTGTGACCAAGGGCGTGCCTAGGCACAGGGCCTGAAAGGGCCTAGCTCCAGGCTATATGACTCCCATATGATTAGAGAAAGGGAAGGGCACCCTGTTCTTGGGGGATTAACCAAAATTTTATCCAAAAGTGGGTTTTGACCTTCTTTTAATGGAGTTTTAGCTGATTTTTAGTGATTTTTGAGGCTTTTTTGCCCTCTAAAGGGGATCTGAGCCCAATCCAAGGCCATAAAGTTGGGGGGAAGTTGGATTTCAATCCTTAACTCTTCGAACCTAGGGGATGACTGACAATTTCTTAAGGGAAGGCTGGAATATTGAGATAGAAAACTTCTTCTTGAGGTATTCAACCTACCCTTTAATTCTAAAAGTAATCTTTAGAATTAAAGGGTATCCTTTTCCAATGATTGAGGATGTAAGTTCCATTAGGTGGTTTTGAGTAGTAGTTATGTGTCGTAAAGCCTTGGAAATGATATATGGAATAAATCCATGCCCTAGGCCCTAAAGGAATATTTGAGGCATCCATATCCATGAACAATTCCTCGAAGCACCACATGTAACACCCCTTTTTTCCCCAACTTGTAAATATAATTATATTTTTTTGAAAGACTATGGACAAACTTGTTATGATGAAAATATTTATGTTATTAATATAAAAAGGAATATGTTGGACAACTTTTGAATGGTATTTCTTATATAGGTTATGATTCCATGCAAGGCAAACAATGAGGAAATTTCCCTTGCCAATTTAATATTCAAGAAAAATCTAGATTGCCCATTTTTCTAGATTTTTAGTTAATGGAGGAATTTGGTAGTTGAAATATCAACTTCCCACAATTATTAAAGAGAATTGGTGCTATACTAGAATTGACTTTCCTCATAAGCATGGGCAGAAAAGTACCCATCTAGAGGATTCTAGGTTGACCCACGAAATCTTGTTGAAGAAGGCAAGAAATAGGGAAAAATCATGAGTACAGAAGAGGGGAGAAAATTAGTTGAGTCTGGGAACCATTTTCCAAGGAGGAAGAGTATGATAAACCTCTCTGGTTGTGATAAAAATAGAGAGGAGTAATGTATGCTATTTTTGGGTTGTTGAATTCCTGTAGGTGAAGGAGAGTAGCCTTCATATTTCTCATCTTCTCAGTAAGATAATTCCTCTCATGGCATCATAATATGGCCCATTGTTGGATTAATGAGAGGGGGGGTGAATTAGTAATAGAGAAATTCAATCCTTTTTAACCACAATATGCAAGTGTTATATCAATGTAGCATTATCATCCATTAATTGCAGAGTAAATAAACAATGAACAAATAAGCAATCATACACATAAACAGTACACCAGTGTTTTTACGTGGAAACCCAAAGTGGGAGAAAACCAAAGAATGCTTTTTCTCATATGTATTTAAGAATTACATTCATTGGAAGCACCAAATTCCTTTGTTTTCTAGCTGCAACTGGAAGGAATCTCCAACCCCCTACTTTCTCAAGCTACAACCTGAGGGAAGCTCCAACTCCCCAATTCTCTGGCTACAAGAAGAAGGAGGATACAACCCCCTATGTTCTCCGGCTACAAATGGAAGGTGGCTACAACCACCTGTCCTTGCCCGGTCCAACCACCCTGACATATAAGTAGAATGATGGAACCACTGTCAAACTATCACTGTGAGATATACTGTTGTAAACCTATACCAATCAACCTGCACCAAACAACCTATACCAATAACCCGAACCATGCATCAACCATGCATCAACATGTACCTCAACCTGTAATCAACTTGTACCATAAACAAGTGCATCAACCATGCACCAACCTGTACCTCAATATGTACCATGAACAAGTACAACAACCATCCCTATCACAACAACCTGTCTCATCAATCTTATCAACCAAATCATATCTACTCACCAAGATCAATCACCAAGACAACTCTCAAAGATGTGCATCAACCAAGAATAACACAACAACTCATAATCATCACCAAGATCAATATGTTCTTCTAATAATATACCAATACAAGTATGTTACATCATTCATAAACCATGTGTCAACAATACTACTAATAAGTTCCTCCAACCATGTACCAAGTATATACCAATCATGTATCAACTCCTCATCAACCATGACTCATCAATATGTACCAACATCATCAAATACTTATCTCAAGCATGTAACCAACATGTACCTCAACCAAAATCCGTCATCAATTTCATCATCCAAATCTGATTTGTAACTCTATAATAGACCTGGTGTATATGATCACATACCTGCAAACCTTCCTTAACTTTAACAACAAGAGACTAGAATTTTCATCAAACTTTACTTTAGTCTCACATGGATAATTTTGGATTAGTCAACAACTTTTGGCACAGGGGCAGACCCAGGGTTCAATGCTTCAACAATGCACCAACAAAACCCTAACTACCAGCCCTTTCAGCAACACCTGCGAAGCAGATGAAGTCTCACCCGAGGTAGAGGCAGGGGTGGTTGCAGGACTCAAGTGTCTACAAACTAGCTGGGACACAGATCTGTGATTACAACACTCTAACAAAGCACTTAGCAGTTGTCATTCATTAGTATTTATCCCTTATTCACAATGCAGATAAACTGTAATTACATAGAAGCACAATATTCAACCAGATCTAACACATTCAAGCACTTAACATAGAGAGATAAATCAGATCTAGCATTCATTCACATTGCTAAGCACTAAGCTATTATAATGGATTCATCTAAACATACATTATTGCTCTAAGCATAAATCACATGAAAAATATAACAACCATAAGGCACAATGCAACCATAACACAGGATATGCATGGTTCACCCCCAGCCTTGAGCTACATCCATTAACTCTTCTTCTATTTATTGTCTTCTATCAATCATCTACATGCACAGAGCCACAATATCCTACTCCATATAGGATAGGATATTTGCGCGCACTTCGCCAGATCCTCCTTCCCTGAGTTAGGTTACAGCACAAACCCCTCTTACAATCTACACACAAGCTTCTTACATCCACTTTCACTTAGCTGTACAAGTGTTCAACATAGCACGCACAAAGAATTTACAACTATCATTTTGACTTAGCACAACACCACTTAGATCCTCTAGATCCCCCCCCTTTTCTTACATCACCTAGCTACTCATTTATATATTATAGAAAGGGCCTAAACATGGGTAAACCCATGGGCCAACATCCCCATAACCGTTACATAAACCCTAATCCCAAAACGACCCTAAGAAGGGGCCAAGATCCCGTGATTTGTGCTTCAGCTTGCGCTCCGTCTTCGACTAGCCCGTCGAAGTCCTAAAATTGGTCAAACATGACCAACGTTTCCACAAAACTTGGTCAAGGGCCAACAAGCCCCCAACACTCACCTGTGACTCATCCCAAGTCACTCTAATCTGGGTAACTCTGCCTCAAACACCTCAAGCTTGGCTCAAGTTCCTTCGACTTGTTGCTTCGCCAGAGCCTCCTGCTAGACGAACTCCTGAATAACTGCCTCATTCACAGGTCCTTCCAAGCATTGTTCAACTATGGTGACTACTTGTTCTAGTTTTTCTCCTCATCCTTCAATCTCCTCAAAAAGTAGGCAAGCTACATCCTAGATGGACTGGAGCTTCTGAGTCACTTCCATGACTTTGCTCTGTATGGCATGGACCTGTTGCTGAGTCGTGTGTTGTTCTTGGGACCTTTTCATTCTCTCAACTCCTGACAGGAGCTTCAAGTGTGCTTGTACTGTTGTTGCTTGCTTCTTTTCCTCCTGGAGATGTGACTCCAGTTTCTTTAGTTCAAGGTCGTCTATAAGTCTCTTATAAGTCTGTGCACTTCGACCGCTAAGTTTTTTACATTCCAAGGCTACTTTGATTCTTTCAATTGTGCTCCGGGTAGTCGCTTCTCTCTGCTCTCGCACGTCCTGTGAAGTTCTTGGTATCATTTTTAGCTCTAGATCTGCTACTCTCTGTTGCATTCATTGGATGGCTTCAGCAAGCCTCGCTACTTGACTTTCCATTGGGTCTTCTTCCTTCTATTATAATTCTATCATAGAGCGAAGTTCTCTATTGACTGCTTCTTTAACTTCGACCTGCTCTGTGAGCAAATTTTCTTTCTCCTGCTGGATTTGTGCTCTTTCTTCTGCGAACTTTTCTTGGAGGTCATCGTTTTCCTACTTTGCAACCCGACGTTGCTCTATGAATTCCTCTTGTGCTTGCTTAAGGGCCTCTGTGGCCTATTCTTTTTCTTCTTGAACACGACCAAGGCGAGCTTCAATTGCATTTGCTATTCTGTGGAGTTGGGCAGGCTCATCTCCCAACTCTGTTTCTTCTAATGGTGGGGGCACAATAGACACTATGTGGCTAGAGTGAAGGGCTTTATGTACCCCTCTCAGCTCTGCTTCAATCCTTTCATACATGGTATCTTTTTTTTATTCACTGCGCTATAAGATATCTTCCAAAGTTTCTGACACGACAGCAATGATGAGGTCGATTTCGTCCTCCGTGAGCACACTTTGCATCTGTGATTTACTAGCTTTGGAATTCTTCCACGATGTAGGTTTCATGGGGGAAACCTTTCTTTTGTTGGATGCTTCAGCCTCATTAATGAGATCCCTAGGCAGTGTTACTTCACCTTGATTCTACTTGTCTTCTTCTCGATTGTCCTCTTCTTTGTCTATTTCGTCAACACCTCCTCCTCCTGGTGAATCTGAAGCAGTCTCTTAGGCTGCGTTGTTCAATTTTTGTACTTATTCCATCTTTTTTCTTTTGCTACTTTCATGTATATCGTACTCTTCATGAGTAACCACCGAAATTCCGATTAGGTCAGGGTCAGATAGGTATGTCTGGTCAACTGGTACCAAGAATTCTTCATGCCACTCCTTAGTTATTTCCTCCATGTCCTGCTCAGTGAACTTATAGTAACTCTACATCTCTTCTTTGTGCTCGTCTCCATGCCCAGTGATATAAAAAAAATGTCTATCTGCACGAAACTTCACATAGAGCTTGAACCTATGAAGGGTGTTTGGTGTCATGCGAAGGAAGGAATCAATAGCCTTCTTCAACTGTAGGTAGTAAGTGTGGAACACCGCATTCAACTGGAATTGTTTTCCCATATCGCTTGAGTACCAGAGCGTGGTGAACTTTGCATCTAGACGTTTAGATGTTTCAATCTCAGGGAAGGTCTCACCTTCCGGCATCTCCCAAGCAATGAACACAATGAGGATCAGCAACCAACTGAAGTGGAACTCATAGCCCTGATCTTGATCTTCATGGAAGTACTGCTCTAACTGTTTAATGAGGTAGCTCACCCAGTTCATTTGTAGGCCTTCTACACATTTTCCCATGAGATCAACAATGAACCCTGTGACCTGCATGGGTCTGTTCTTTCTTATTAGCTTACCTGCGATTATTTGGAAGGCTAGATGCACTGTACCATTCTTTATGGAGGCTACCTTGTAGCCCCACTTCCCCTTTTCCACATAACCACAGGTGTCTTTAATCATCTATTCCTGAGCATGGTATGTAGCCTTTCCTGGGTAAAAATCCTGTGGGTCTAGTTCTTGCATGCTCAATCTGATGATCCGATGGATCAGTGCCGGATCGACGGTGATGTGTCTATCTAGCCATAGATAACCGCCATGGAAGCATGATAGCAGGATCTTAACAAATGCGTTAACCTCCCGATGCCTTCCAAAATGGGGTATCTTTATTATGTTTAGGATAGTGGACCTTGCGAGGTCCATGGTCCACGTTTAGGGAATGATCTTCAACTTCTTTCCCTTCCTCTTGGTCAAATATTTGTGAGGTGTGAGCATGCCATAGCTCTTGTGATATCCTAGGTTATAGTCATTGATATTCAAGGTCAGAATCTTTTCCATCTGTTTCTTGACTGTAGGTATCCCCTTCGGAAGGTACGCAGTAATCATCGTGTACTAAAAGTCCCTTGGGACACTGTCACAACTCACCAAGCCATCCAGAGGTGGGATGTAGTCGGGCACAATGGATGGTATTAGCTTTGCATTTTCTAAGTCATCACGATGCTTGGTTCATTTCTCAATCGCATCTCGGGATGGTACAGATCCACGAGCAGTCGACGAGGAGGCTTGCACTCCTCGCGTCGATGAAGCTTGAACTCCTACGGACATCACCTTCTCATCCATAAGGTCGATTAGAATTTCTTTGACAAAATTCTCTACTGTGTTGAGTTCATCCGACATGCATGCTCGCGATCAGGTATCTCAAGTCGGTGATCAAACACTCAATGTAATAGAGTAGGTGGCGAAGTCTCAATAGGTACAGCACGATAATAATTAATTCTCTGTGGGCTTGGATACAATTTGCAAAATTCTTCTCGGTGCAACATTCGACGAGATAAACAGACAATGTCATAACGGATTCTTCCAACGAGTCGAAAAGCCTTAATCATTGTAGTTCGATCCATTATGGCGCGGTCCCAACAGTCCAATGGCGAGATTTATGATCATAACTATTGTTCTAACTATTCAGGAGTGTCGATATAATGGTCATAGTACCTCCAAGAGTCATATTTCTCCGCCATGGTGAAGTGCCACTACGCGCTTTTCTGATATTTCAACGACGTTCAAGTTCTGTAAACCTTCTTTCTGTGAAGTCCTTTCTTGTGCCTCTTGCAATTTTTCTAGCTTTGCTTTCTTCTTGTTGAGATTTCTGGCTTTCTTTCCTGTAATCTGAGTCACTAGTTTCCTCTTTCCGTTATTGTTATGATTTTCTCTTGGAATAGTAACTTCGCACTATTGTGGATCGTTCAAGGGTTCTGAGAGTAATACTTCTCTTTTTTCTGGAGTAGGTTATATACTATCTTGTACAGATAGGTGCTTCACGTCTTCCTGTTTTGTTTCAACTTTGACGTCTAGATCTCTGGTCCTTAGTAGCTTCGACTTGTTTTCTTTTTCTTCTATTAAGTGTGCTATTCTCCTAGTCATGAAATCCTTTAATTCTTTCTTTTTCTATTCTAAGGCTTCCTCCTCTTTTCTTCGAATCTGATCTTTCTCAATCCAGGTTTTTCTTAGCAACATAGAAAATGGGGCATTGTTATCAATAAATTTAACGACCTCAAATTATTCCTTTTTCGAAGTTCCATGAGTACTCATAGATATCTGGGTAAGTCTTCCACATAGGGATATCAACTTTCCTCTAAATAATCCTATTCCTCCCAATGAAGGAGTCATAGCAGGATTTCCCAAAATTTCCCAAGTTCTTTCTGTCATGATATTTACTTGTGTTTCCTCATCCAGAACATGTCTCCTACAGACCAACTCAAAACCACCTTTCGTACCCCATGGGGCACTTACGCCTATAGGAAAATGCCTTTTAGACTAATAAATGCCAGAGCCACTTTTTAGAGAGCAGGGTAACTCAGACCTGATTTTCATAAACAAAAGATAAGGCAGGTTGATTTCCAGAAGTCTGAGAAATTGACAGCAGGATCATTTGAGCTCGATCTCGATGATCAAGGTCGATGATCAATTAACCGATGATGAGGTAAATGGATTCCTGGCCAAAGAAGATGAGGATAATCAAGGTCTCAAAAATGAAACCATTAGTGAATCTATTCAATACTATTTTGTTTCTAAACTACCTATGTTTCTAAAATATCAAAAGGGATTTGTTGGCATAGGCCATGATTTTAAGCAAGCTATAGGAAAAACCAAAGAACCCATTGTTGAGTGCACTCAACCTCCACCTATTATAGCACATATACACTGTGATAATTGTCTGGACTGGGTAGAATGTTACTACATAGATATACCATATTTGCAGGCACAATAAAAACATTGGGCAGCTCGAAATTCCCTACTTGAAAGAAAAATCAAGAGTTGAAGGCATGCGCAGATCAAGAAAGCAAAAGGCCCAAACAAGCCGGTGGTGTGATTATCAAGAATGTAAAAAATTTCAATGTCATCATCAACTCAAAGTTATCCAACCCCTCATTGTCTAATCTCTAGAATGGTAAAAATGGTTTTGATTTTCTTTGATTTTATTTTGTTGTAAAATTCAAATAGAAAGATTTATTTTGATTTTCTTTGTTAATATAAGACTGGCTACAGAATCTCACGATTTTGTAGCTAGTCTATTTCTAAAAAATTAGTTTGAATTGTTTTTCTAAAATTCAATTTATTTTTGTTATTTTCAGGAGAATAATAGTTAGGGTGTTATTCATAAGGACAAGCCATCATGGATTATGTGTTGTATAGTTTAGTAGTTTCTCTTTTGTTTGATAAAACTATGTCATTATGCAATTAATTTTGATAAACAAACTCCTACATGAGTGTTTCTCTGTTGTACTATTTTTGTAAAACAATCTATTTTTTGGGATTACCCTCTATCTTGCATGATAAGAGGTTGTTAATCCAAGACTAGTTTAAACAATGGTTGTTGTTAGTAGTAAGGACAATTTTTTTTGGAATATAGTATGGACATGTGATTTTGGGAATGGATATGGGAAAGAAATTCACCTTTGGCATTAGACCTGTGTGATTCTTATTCCATTGTGTTCTTCTATTACCTCTGTATTATGAGATATTATTATGAATGGTTTAGCTTTAGTCTGGTCATCATATGGTGTTTCACATTGTTAAATATTAGATGTTGTCCATAATTTTTCATTCCATTTTGTATGTGTGATCAATCTATCATTTGATTATTATTGAATTTATTCTTAATGTTAAATGTTGGATAATATCAATACTCATATTTGAGTTTTCTTTCATTCTTAAATATGGATCATCTTAAGATCATGAGATTTTCAATTAGTTGTCTTTCTGTTTTTATTAATTTACTCCAACTATCAAACACTTCTGTAACATCCCTCTCTTGCACACACTGAGTGAACTTATTCTTTGAGGACACTTGCTCACAAGTGATCCAGATTATTATACTATTAAGCATTTGATTTTGATTATGAGGCATTATGGGTTGATGACATGTTGTTTTGTTGCATTGACATAGACAGGTGCTATTGACTCGGTTTTACCTAGTGTGCAGGATTTTGGACCTCGAGGATGCAGAGGCATCAATGGAACCCCTTGGACTCTGGATCAATTCGGGGAGTGAACTATTGGTGTTTGATTGTTTTATATGTGATATTAGTGCATCTTATTAGATGATATGATTATGGATATATTTCTGACATGATTCGTTGATGATGCAAGCTGACGATAGCTTGTCGACCAGACTCACATGTGGAGTAGAGGGGTCATGCACGACTACCATAGATGTTGAGGGAGAGGTGTGGAAAATAGCCCTACCACAGTCTACTAGAACTCCCGTCGTGGCTCGAACTGTAGGTTAACAATTACCTAGTTCGAGAGGACCCACGATGTCGTGAGGGAAAACTGCGACAGTTGCTCATGATGATTCTAAGGGGCACGCAATAAGGCAGGGGCCTTATTCCTTAGAGGCCCTTAGTCTCCCACAAGATCACCTGGTGAAATATTGACTCCAAGGGTTTTTTATGTCTACCAAGTCAATCAAGAGGCAAGTGGCACCCTTGGAGCACGTGGTGCGTCCTGAAGGGCACGTCGCGCAAGAAAAATGGAAAGAGACGAGTCGCACCCTTGGAGCATGTAGTGCGTCCTGAAGGGCATGTTGCATTGTTAATTAATAAATGAATAAACCTAGATGGCCTTAGGATGAATAACATGATAAGAAAAATTTAAAACATTTTCCCAAAAAAAAATGTCGCCCAGCCTCGAAAATTAAAATCTAGGTCTAGGTGAAACTTGCGGTAAAAGAAAATATGTTTGTGAAAATAAAAATAAAAATAAATAAATAAAAATGATAATCATCTTTAATCATGGGTCAAGAAGGGGGTGAGTAATTCTTTTAATTTATAAAAATCTTTTGGGGGATAAAATTTAAAAAAAGGGGGAAATAATTGTTTTATCACTTATACTAATTAAAAAGGGAAAAGGGAAAAAATTAATTTTCTACACCTGCCAAATTGAGTTTTAAATAAAAAGGGAAAGAGAGAAATCTAAAATAATTAGGAAACTAGGAAAAAGTGGGAAACATAAAAAGAAAGGGGAAACACGAGGAAAAAATAGAAAGTCTAACTTAGTAAGGTATCTAACATTAAGAACTTTCTAAATTAAACAAAACTAGTAAATTAATAAGGGGGAAAGTCATTAAAACTTGTAAGGGAATATGGGGACACCTAGGAGCGATTCTAGGAATGATTTTAGGTGGGTCAGGGAAATATCGGTAATTAATTGATTAAGGAAATTAATTTTTGGTGCAATGAAGGGAATGGGTGAAACATGTACAGGGAGGATTATTATGAATTAAATTATTGAAAATAAATTAAATGAGAATTAGGGAAAGTAAATGACTTAGAAACTCTATATAATGGAGGGAGGAGAAGGATGATGGATCTCGGCTGTTATGTGTAATGTTACGCTGCAGAAATTTATACTTGATTGACTTAGCTTGTGGGAGTTGGAATACCCAACTCGATGAGGAGTGGTAGCTCGGCCTTGCGAGGCGAGTTGGGAGCTAGTTGATTCTCTAGTTAGTGTTAGGTTATGAAAAAGGTATAAATATCTTCCTTTTTCCCATAGTTCATGATATTATTTTGATTGACTTTTCGGTTATTTAGAAGCAAATAGAATAGAAAATGAATAATATACCCTTTAGCATTGATTGTTGGAGATTAGATTAATAGATTCTAAATATGATTGGAATTGTCTGGTTTTATTGCAGGATTGGTTAAATATTGTCGAACCCAAGATAGCAAGGGGAATCTTAAAGATGTGCAAGCTATTGGAGGTTGAAGACTTTATGGCGCAAAGCAGTTTTAAAGATAATTGAGTTACTCATTGTAATAGTAAAGCAATCCTGAGGATCTCTCGATCCTCAGGATAGCTTAATTTACCCAGATTATTGTAACATATAAAGGGTAAAATAGATCTTGAAGAAGGAGAGATTTTTGCACTTAAGAATAGAGAATATGGAATTGCTCTGCGTTAGCAGTTTTTGTAGAAATGTTGTACAGGCTATGAAATCAATAGAAGCCTCGAGAGGATTTTCCATTTTTATATATTGAGTTTCAAATAACAGTGCTTCTAAGGATCGAGGGCCCAGTCTGAGGGAGCTACTGCTCGATTTGTAATTGTATCAGCTCAAATTCTGTCTTGTGATTCAATTCTCGTTTATAGTAGTTAACAAACACATAAGTGTGTTGATGGTTTCATGTCAATTGCAAGAAATAGATATTTCCTAGAGTATTGAATGATTGTTGTTCCAATTCCCATTACTGAGATTCGATGCATGAAGGTTCCTCATAAGTTCACATCTATAGTTCCTTTTCATAAGTTTACATTTGTTGTTCCTTTCATAAGTTTACAACCGTTGTTCCTTTAATTAGTTTACATTTGTTGTTCCTTTCTGCTAGAATATAGTTGTTGTTCCTTTCAATAGAAATATGATTGTCATCTCTTTTTAGCTAGATTACAGTCTCTGTTCCTTTCCATAGATGGAGTAATTCACCTTTTTCTTTTCAGCAATTCTGATTCATAATGATAGCAATTCCTGCAAGTCTTTATCTAGATTCAATTACTGCTTTTAGAATGAATTCAATAGATTATCTAGTTCCTTTCCTTTTGCATAGCTTTATATTTCAATCCCTAGAATCTTTAATGAATGTTTGAGGAACTTGATTGTTGACAAACTTAGATCTACCTTCGCTACACAATTTTAGCCTCTATAAGCTATCTGCATAGACTTTGCCGATATTATTTGAGATAAAAGATGAATCCTCAGGTTGATAAATTAATGTTAAACTAAGGTTGTTTTTAGACATATTTAGAGCCCAACATTTTGGCATCGTTGTTGGGGAAGAATGTCAAAGGTAGCATAGATTGTGCTTCTGGAGGATGAGGTATTGAAGACAGAAGGTAAGAACCTACGCAGGAAATAAGTAAGATGCTTATACTAGTGCCTACCTCCAGTTGATGCATTAAGAGGTTGCATAGGTGTTTTTTTTTCCTTTTCAATTTTTTTCCTTTTTTGTTGTCTGAAGTGTGTATGACTAAGAAGAAAGATCTTGAAAAACCAAAACCTCCACCAAAAATTACAAAACCCTAGGGCTCAGTGCTCCCTGGAAGGAGTACTTTTATAGATGACATCATCCGAAAAGAAGAATCTCAAGCCTCGATTGGACCTAGAAAAGGATCCACACGAATCCCTTAGCTGGTAGCTTCACCAACTGCAGCCCACACCGAGATTCATAGAAAAACTGAAGGGACTAGGCTAAGTTTTCAGATCACAGATATTCTACCCCTCAACCCTTTAGGAGAGGGAAAATCTTGTAATCTGGAGGAAGGAGAAGGAGAAACTAGTGGGATAACTAAGACAGACCCACCACCCAATCCTGAATCTCCTGCAAAAGAAGAAGGAATACCTGAAATTCCAGACAGAGGGAGTGCAATCAAATCCCCTAGAAGATTAGATAACCAATCAATTCAAATAAAATATCTGGATCAAGAAATCCCTAAAGATTTCTAGCATATTTTCAATCAAATGGCACAACCAAATCCACAACAGCCCCAGACTTCCACTTTGGAATATCCGATAGTTGATCCAATTTCCAATGCTCCCATGAAGGCTATTCCCCTACAAAACCTACCAACCTTTCATGGGTTAATCTCAGAAGACCTGGACGCATTCTTATTTGAATTTGATGTCCTATGTAGAGGATATGATTACACCTCTGAACCCAAAAAATTAAAATTGTTCCCCTCCACTTTGAAAGGAGCAACTCTACGTTGCTTCATGGGATTAGGGGGAGGAACTATAAACTCATGGGATGAAATGAAACAAGCCTTCTTGACAAAATATCAAGATTATTGTAGAACCAGAGACATAAAAGATGAAATCTTTCAAATGACTGCAAAAGAAAATGAATTATTAGAAGAATATGTAGAGAGATTTCAATATAATTTACAAAGATCACCCTGTGGCACGCTACCAGGGGAAGTACTTAAGGCAACTCTGATTAAAGGTATGAAAGATGAATGGGTAGAAACGTTGAATTTGATGGGGAAAGGTGATATTTATCAAGAAACTTATGATGACATTGTCCTATTGTGCATCAAGTGCTCAAGAGGAAGTTCACAAACTAGATCAGGGATACGTACCCCCTTCACTAGAAATAGCAATATTACCAGCGGGGGTGTTACTCGAGCTGAAGTTGGTAATCTCTTAGAAAACTTTAAAACAGACATTCTGAGCACTCTGACTACACAATTGTGTAAATTCTAACCTTGTACAATGTCTACTGTAAACAGATATTCAGAAAAGAATAGAAAAAGATACAGTGGCAAATGAAAACATTACACAGAGATTTTTCCCCTGGAAACCCAACCAGGAAAACCAACATATATTATATTCATACATTGTGTTACATTGTTTACAATACAATATACATATAGGAGCCAGCGGCATCCAAATCCCTAACCCAATGACCTGGATTAGTCCAAAACCCTAATTCCTTAACCAGAAATAGAAAACCATCGGCAAAAAACCATGTGCCGAAAAAACCACCTAAATACATGACATGTTTCCCAAGGTAGGTGTCACGTTTCCCGAGGAAGAAAATATTTTTCTAGGGGGCGTTGCCCATGGACCCCCATGCGGGGGGCTTTGCCCCTCTAACCCCCTTGCGCGCCCGGCGCATACGCTCAGACACTACTACTTGTGCAAAGAATATAACACATACCCAACATTCTCCCACTTGTTGTTTTCTTTACACACAAGGCGTTACAGGGTTACATAGTCAAAAATCCAGGGCAACAATGCCCATGGATCCTCTACACCAGGAGAACTTCTCAGTGCTCACAGATTTTGTTAATGATTATGCAACATTCTTCAAAGTGTCCACCTTCATTAGTGATACTTTCTTTTCTTCAATCATGTCTCTCACAAAGTGATATTGAACATCAATGTGCTTTTTCTTTGAATGATAAGCAGGGTTCTTCACTAGAAAAATTGCACTCTGACTGTCACACTCTATCCTTACAGCTTGGTGTACCAACCCAATACCTAAACACAATCTTTGTAACCATACATCTTCCTTAATTGCATGAGTGGCTGCCATGTATTCAGATTATGTAGTTGAAAGTGCCACTACAGTCTGTCTTTTGCTCATCCAACTTATTGCTCCTCCAAACAGGTTAAACACATACCCACTTGTAGATCTCCTACGATCCAAATATCCAACCCAGTATGCATCCACAAAGCCATGTATATCAACCACTTTGTCCAATCCTGATCTTCCTTCGTAGAACAATCCATAGCTAGCAATGCCAGGAAAATACCTGGAAATCCTTTTTACTGTTGTCCAATGCTCCTTCCCTGGTTTTGACATATACCTGCTCAAAAATCCCACTACATGTGCAATGTTCGGTCTAGTACAGACCATTGCATACATCAAACTACCAACTACACTCGCATATGGAACATGAGACATGTCCTCCTCTTCTTCATGTGTCTTGGGACACTGATCCACATATAACTTTACACCAATAGGAATAGGAACCTTGACCGGTTTACATTCCTACATATTAAACCTCTACAATATTGTCTCAACATATTTTCTCTGATTTAACCAGAGTTTCCTCTTTTTTCGATCTCTTTTAATTTCCATGCCCAAAATGAAATTTGAAGCACCAAGATCCTTCATGTCGAATTTAGAGGACAACTGATTTTTCACATCCTGGATAATCTCCTTATTGTTTCCTATCAGCAACATGTCATCCACATACAAGACCAAATAAATCAAATGATCACCTATTAATTTAGAATACACACAGTGATCTTTTCTTCTTGTGAAGCCAAGTCCTAGGATACAAGTATCAATTTTTTGATACCACATCCTTGGTGATTATTTTAAACCATACAGGGACTTTTTTAGCTTGCATACTAGCTCTTTCTTTCCTTTCACAGCATAACCTTCTGGTTGCTTCATAAATATTTATTCTTCCAAATCCCCATGCAGGAATGATGTCTTCACATCCATCTGTTCTATTTCAAAATCAAATGCAGTAGCAACAGATAACATAAATCTTATAGAGGTTAACTTGGTGACAGGAGAAAATATCTCACCAAAATCAATTCCCTCAACCTAGGAATAACCCTTTGCTACTAACCGAGATTTGTATTTCTCCACTTTTCCTTCTGCATTCAACTTCTTTTTAAATACCCATTTGCTACCAATGGGCTTTCTTCCAGTTGGCAACTCCAATAGATCCCAAGCCTCATTCTTATCCAAAGATGCCATTTCTTCTTCCATGGCCCTTTTCTAGAGATTTCCCTCCTCTAAATCCACTTCCTCCCTGAGAGTTCTAGGATCATCATCAATAATAGACAAAGAAAAATTTGAACGAAAATCAAATGGACTATACCTTTCCGGTAGCCTTCTTTCTCGATCCGATCTCCTCAATACTAGAGTATGAGGACCTTCTTCTTTTGATTCATGTTCTTCTGTAGAGTCGGCTTCATCATCCTTTAAATCAAACTCTATCTTCTCTGGCTCTTCCTTACTTGGTAGGACTTCCTGTTTAACAACATCCTTCATTTCTCTAAATACCACATCTCGGCTATACACTACCTTCTTAGTTTATGGGTTCCAAAGCTTATAACCTTTGAGACCATCTTTATATCCAATAAAGATACATTTTTCAGCCTTCTTATCCAGCTTACTCATGTTTTCCTTTGGAACATGAACATATGCATCGTAGCCAAATACCTTAAGATGTGTGAGAGAAGGTTCCTTACCAGTCCATACCTCTTGTGGAGTCTTGTCACCCAACGCTGATGAGGGTGATCTATTGACTAGATAACATGCAGTACCCACTGCCTTTGCCTATAATTCTTGCCCTAATATGACACCACTGAGCATGCACCTTTCTTTTTCCATCAGTGTCCTGTTCATCCTTTCTACAACTCCATTCTGCTGAGGTGTATATGGAGTAGTCTTCTGCCTTGCTATACCACACTTCTTACAGAATTCTTCACATTCATTCCCACAGAACTCACCGCCATTATCTGTTCTCAGCACCTTAATTCTTATCTTTGTTTGATTCTCAACAAGAGCCTTAAACTCTTTAAACCTATCAAAGACTTCAGATTTCTTCCTGAGGAAATATATCCGAGTTTTCCTCAAGAAGTCATCTATAAATGAGACATAGTACATAGATTTTCCCAATGATGGGACCGACAAAGATCCAAAAACATCACTGTGAACTAGTTGTAAAATTCCTTCTTCCCTCGTTGCACCAGAGGGGAATCTTACCCGATTTTGCTTCCCATATAGACAATGTTCACAGAAATCAAAATCCAGAGAGAAGTTAGACATACCTTCAACCATAACGTGTAGTAGTCGAAGACCCTTCTCTCCGATATGCCCCAGTCTTTGATGCCACAACATAACCTTTTCTCCAGAGACTATAGGAGTTGTTTCTTCTTCAAATCTAGTATCAAGAACAATGGAGATATTACACCCATCCCTAATAGTGCTTCCTAGTAGCTTATACAGAGTTCCAAAATGAACTCCCTTCATCAACACCATTGCTCCTCGAACCATCCTGCAAGTTCCCTTTTCAAAAATTGTTTTTACCCCTGCATCTTCCATTTTGCTTACAAAAATCAAATTTTTGGCCATACCTGGGATGTGTAGAACACCAGGCAGTGTTCTAATCCTTCCATCTATGAGTCTCAACTTGACCCTTCCTCTTCCTATTATTATGGTTTTCGAATCATTACCTAATAAAACATTACCTCCATCATAATTTTCATATTCGCAGAACCACTCCCTGTGGGTAGTCATATAAAAATATGCACCAAATTCAATCAACCATCCCTCATGATCTGCATGTGTGCTTGAAGAGGCCAAGTACACATCCCCTCCTTCTTCCTTGGAGGTCTTTTCTTCTGTAGAAGAAGATTCTTCAGAGCCCTTCTTTTTCTCAACTTTGGATCTACACTGCTTCTTGTAGTGTCCTTCTTTTCCACACCTCCAACATACCCTTACAAACTTTCTAGGAGATTTAGATATACCCTTAGACTTGGATCTCCCACTTGAGAAATAGATCTATTTATTTCCTGGGAACGTCCTCTTGCAAATAATGTGTATGTGCTATGTCCTTCCATATTCTTTCATCTCATCTCCTCTAACAACAAGGATGAGACCACTTCTTCAAACTTCAAAGAAGTTGTATTACTACCTATGGCCACAACCAGACTATCCCACGAGTCTGGTAAAGAACACAACAAACTGATACATTTATCTTCATCTGAAATTT
>ML780253.1:214991-234345 GCA_009831015.1 Picea engelmannii
ATATACATATAGGAGCCAGCGGCATCCAAAACCCTAACCCAATGACCTGGATTAGTCCAAAACCCTAATTCCTTAACCGGAAATAGAAAACCATCGGCAAAAAACCATGTGCCGAAAAAACCACCTAAATACATGACACATTTCCCAAGGTAGGTGTCATGTTTCCCGAGGCAGAAAATATATTTTCAAGGGGCACTGCCCCCAGACCCTCGCGCGGGGGGCTCATTCCCCCTGCACCCCCCCCTCTAACCCCCCTGCGCACCCAGCGCATACGCTCATACACTACTACTCGTGCAAAGAATATAACACATACCCAACAAATTGGATGTGTTGCAGGCCAAACAAAAAAAAATAGAAGCAAAACAAACGTTAACCATATTTTTCCACAGGTGCAGAAGGAAACATGGCCCAAGGGATTTCCCTTTGGATGTGGTCTGGGTTTGTGCTATCTGCACCAAGGATCACGACATGAAACAATGCACATCGCTTCCTAGAATGAAAGATGTCTTTAAGGAAGCAGAAGAAGAAACATAACCATTATATCTAATGGCTCAGCGTCGTCAATGGCATAATCAGCCCCCAAATACATTGCAGGACCCTTTCTCTTTCTTCTCCAGACAGTATAACCAACAAGCTCCTGGTAGCACATGTCAGGGTCAGCCGTTTACTAATCAAAACTAACAACCCCAACAATATCCACCTACAAATCCCACTTGGAAAAACCAACCCACTGCAATCCCTGCTTGGCAGAATCAACCAACTACAACTTCTACCTAGCCTAACTCACAATATCCCACCTCATCCTGGAAAAACTCCAACAACAACATTTACCCTTCACAGTGGCCCAACATGACTGCCCAAAACCCAAATTGGAATCAGAATTGGCAGCACCCCATGGGGATAAACAATCAACCCATGGGGATGGCCCCTCAAAATCAGCCTATGTTATAAGCCCCACTTCAATTGTCCCAAAATCCACAATCCCAATTGCACCCTCAACTACCAGCCCAACCTCACCCAAATCCAAATAACAGACCGACTCATCTCATCCAGATTATGGAAAATGGAGAAGGAGAGATCAGCTCGGTAGGGTGCAGCGAATTATGATTAAGGTCGGGACAAATAATCTCCCCTGAAGAAAATGATGTTTTTCAAGGGCAGGAGAAACAACCAACAATAACACCTCTGATTATGGAAATAACAGAAGAAATCAAGCGGGGGGGAGACACAGTCGAATCACAAGATCCTGATAAGGGTGCAACACCCTCCCTTCCATTCCCCAAAAGATTGATGATAGCAAAACCGACCGTATATCCCAACTTCGACCTTGTAGGGGAACTCAAGAATTTATATATCAAGATTCCACTCTTGCAAGCTCTTCAGGATATCCCCATCTACGCAAAAACAATCAAAGAGCTATGTGGGAGAAAACCCGTTAGAAAAATTAAAAATCCATCATCAACAGTCCACGTGGTAGGAGCCTTATCTAATCTAATTTTAGGTAGACAAGAACCAGTTAAATATGTAGATCCGAGGAATCCCATAGTAACATTTCAGATCCAGGGCTTCTCTTTTCCCAATACACTAGTTGATTTGGGAGCAGCCATCAACATCCTGACTATGGAAAATTGCAATACCCTGGGTTTTAATTCCTTCGAACCCACAACAATAATTCTACAGTTGGCAAACCGATCGGTAGTTCGACTAGTTGGCACATTACATGATATAGCCATCTCCGTCAACTCTTGGGAATACCCAATGGACTTCCTCATCATCAATCCAAAAGGTGGAATTGAAGGGCATCCATTGATACTAGGTAGGCCATGGCTTGCAATAGCAGATGCGTACATAGGATGTCGAACAGGAAATATGACAATCACTAGAGGGGGTATCACGAAGACCTCATTTTATATCCTCCTGCTAAACCTAGTCCAACTTTCATATATCCACAATTGCCACCACCACGATACCCAGAGAGGGATCTACGAGCCCCTTTTACGTAGGAAGAATCCCTCAAACTTAAAAATCAGTTAGAGGATGACATAATCAGTGGGTTTATCAATAATCCAGCCACCATGAGCAACCCAACCTACTAGATGCTCTAAGTTGTTCTAGACTGTGAAGCATAGGAGGACTTGCTAGAATATTTAATGGAACAACAAATTCCAACTATGGTTGTTCATAACAACAAACCCGTCGAGATTGCACTTGGGAAGCCTCTAAACATCAATGCCAATTTAGATGAACAACAACAACAAAAGTTAATTTATCTCCTCTCCAAATACCAGAAAGATTTTGCATGGGAATATTTTGATATGAAAGGTATTGATCCACAACTCTGTACACACCACGTTTGTGTTGAAAAAGAATCCCGACCTATCCAACAGCCACAGAGAATATTAAATCCTCACCTCAGGAATATTGTTAAAGAAGAATTACAAAAATTGTTGGACGTAAATTTTATATATCCCATCTCAGATAGTCGAGGGGTTTCCCCACTAGTGATCGTCCCAAAGAAAAATGGGAAATGGTGCATCTGTGTCAACTACAGGGAAATCAACAAAGCCACTCAAAAATACCACTTCCCTTTTCCTTTCATTGACCAGGTCCTGGATACTTTGGCAGGAAAGAAATTCTTTTCTTTCCTAGACGTCTTTAGCGGGTACAATTAGATTCAGATCGCCCCAGAAGATCAAGATAAAACCATATTTGCATGCCCCTGGGGAACTTTTGCATACAAAGTATTACCATTTGGACTTTGTAACGCTCCAACCACCTTTCAAAGGGCCATCTTGAGCATATTCAGCGATCTGATCAGCGAAGGACTTGAATTCTATATGGATGATTTCACTCATTATGGCGATGACTTTGATCAAGCACTGAATAACCTGGAGAAAATACTAGAACGATGTATCGCGACCAGGTTATGTTTAAGCCACGAAAAGTATCACATGATGATGACAGAAGGTGTGGTACTAGGGCATTATATCTCTGTAGATGGAATTAGGGAAGACCCAGCAAAGATAGAGGTAATCCTTAATCTACCCACACCACACACACAAACTAAGGTACGTAGTTTCTTGGTGCTTCAGGATACTATCGTAGGTTTATGGAAAATTTTGCAAGAACCGTTGCACCTTTACATGCTTTGACTGGTAATGTAGAATTTCAGTGGTCTGACAAGTGTGATGTGGCATTTGTAGGACTCAAAAAGTTGATCTCAACAACACCGGTGTTGAGGGGGCCAAATTGGAAAATACCATTCCACATCTCCATTGATGCATCATATATTGCCATAGGCATTGTCCTTGGACAAGAGGAGGAGAAGAAACCTTACACCATTTATTTTATTAGCAAGAATCTTAATCCAGCCGAACTTAATTGTACATTAACAAAGAAAGAGTTTTTAGTTGTTATACATGCCATCAATAAATTTCGTCATTATATAACAGGCTATCCGATCATCCTGTATACTGATCATTCTGTTATCAGATATATGGCTAATAAACCAATTACTAATGGATGGGTCACTCGATGGTTGTTATTATTGTAGGAATTTGATATCACCATCAAAGATCGACCCGGGAGAGAAAACCTTGTCGCAGACTTCCTATCCCGCATACCCAAAACAGATGACTCCTTAACAGTTGAAGACCGATTTCTAGATGAGCATTTGTTTGTTGTTACTACAAAGCCACCTTGGTACGCTGACGTGGCAAATTACCTGGCAGCAGGAAGATTACCGGCACATCTTTCATCGAAGGAAAGAAAGTTGATCGTCCAGCGTAGTGCACGATTCGCCTAGATCAACGGATATCTCTTCCATACAGGAGTTGATCTCCAGATCTGCAGATGCATACAAGATGACAAAATCTATGACATATTAAAGATGGACATGATGAGCTATGTGGTGGGCACTTTGCAGACTGCAGGACTGGACACAAAATTCTGCAGATGGGCTATTATTGGCCCTCAATATTCAAAGATGCGAAGAAATATGTCCAAACCTGCGATAGTTGTCAACAGATGGGAAAACTAGGTTAGGATGATGAAATGCCTTTGAAAGCACAAGCATTCGTGGAACCATTTGAGAGATGGGCACTAGACTTCGTTGGCCCCTTCAACCCAAAGTCAAATCAGAAGGCCTATATTCTAGTCGCAATGGACTACATGACTAAATGGGTAGAGGCAGAAGCCTTGCCAAATGCAACAGAAGAAGTAGTCATCAAATTTCTTTTCAAATTATTCGTATGGTATGGACTACCAAGAGAGGTAATTACTAATGGGGGGTCACAATTTATAGCTCATAGAATCACCACCACCCTGGATAATTATCATATCAAACACATAATTACTTCTCCGTATCATCCACAAGCAAATGGGCAAGTGGAAAGCACCAACAAAGTCCTAGAGGCAATCCTGACAAAGATTGTCTCAACAAACAGATAGAATTGGGCTTTTGAGCTCCCAAATGCCTTATGGACTTACTACACAACATGGCGTAATACCACTGGCTACTCTCCTTACCATTTAGTCTATGGCAAAGAACCCATCTTCCCAATTGAGTTTGAAATCAAGACTCTAAGGATGGCCCAGGAAATCAGACTGGATCTTACAAAAGCACGTAAACAGTGCCTTCAACAACTCAACGAATTGGATGAAGCATGTCTATCTACTGTAGAGCGCACAATCGTTATTCAGCAACAGAGATCGACCTGGCACGATAAGCATATAAAGAAAAAACTATTTAAAAAGGAGACTGGGCGCTCCTCTATGATTCCAGATTTCAGGATTTTCTGGGAAAATTATAGACATGGTGGCTAGGACCATATGAAATTAGTGAAGTCCATGATAATGGAACAGTTACGTTAAGCACCATCGATGGGTCTGGATCTCCATTTCGGGTCAATGGAAATTGGCTACGACTTTATCATTGGCTATCGTCAAAAGAATCTTTCTGCCAGGAGGTAAGTAAGGACCCTACCATTCAAATTTTGACTGGCTAGGAAGGTAATCCAGCCACCCCAACTCCATAAATATTGAAATCTGCTGACACTGTATAAACTGTATATAATTTTGTTTAGCTTTTTATTTTTGACAGTCATTCCAGAAAATCAAAACTAGGGAGGATAACCATGATGAACTCAATTAGCACCCTTTTCTGTTTCGAACTCCCGCTTCGTCTCATTACCCATACCCTGTCTTCTGTAGAGAAATGAATGTGTCGTGATTTAGCAACGCCAATTGGGAAACTATAATGAAATTTATAACATTAACAAGCCATCCATTACTTAATTTTGAAATAAACCAACTCGTAAATGAACTTAGTTGATGAGGAATCAACCTTGAATTCAAGCAAAATACATACCAGGTTTCTACAACTTCAAATGGTTTGAATGGAACAATTGTTGTTCCTTTTGCGCACCTGTTGTTCCTTTGAATGGAACAATTGTTGTTCCTTTTGCACACTTGTTGTTCCTTTTCCACGCCTACTGTTCCTTTGAACGGAACAATTGTTGTTCCTTTTGCGCACTTGTTGTTCCTTTTCAGCACCTATTGTTCCTTTAAACAGAACAATTGTTGTTCCTTTTGCACACCTACTATTCCTTTTGTGCACCTGTTGTTCCTTTGAATGAAACAATTGCTATTCTTTTTTTTCACACCTATTGTTCATTTTTATGTTCCTTCCTTGCTGATAAAACACTAAACCTTTATTTTGGGGTACAACTTTCACAAAAATAATTTTTCATCAACATTATTTCTAACGATCCATCATTATTTTGTGGACTATCTCTCATACCTTATCAAATTACTTTTTGGATCACTTCCTTCAAAATATCTTAAACCTTGTTCATAATCTGTAACCACCATAATTAATTTATTTTCCCTTATATATTACACTTAAATGATACCTCATGTTTATAACTAATAAGGAATCTGCGACACACTTTTACTTGGCATCCTTACACTTATTTATGCCATCCCTTACTCTTAAGGAGTAGATGAGCCTCCCTTCATACAATAATATAATAAATCAATAGAATTTATTTTTTTTTCCACAAAGAATAGGGGGTCTCATCACGAGCCATCCTACCACGATCATAGGATAATAACCTAAGTGACATTACCACTATGGCTACCACACTAGGGCAATAGCCTTTGACATTCTCTTTTTGTCAAAGGACAAGAGGTCTCATCACGAGCCAACTTGTTCACTTAAGTTACACTCTAGTGAGTGGCATTATCATCATCTGGATACCAAACCAGGATAATGGTCTTTTTCGGAAAAACTTAAAAACTTTCCTCCCAAAAAATAAAAAAAGATTACATCTATCAACAATATTTTTTCTTTCCTTCTCTTTTCCACAAAGAATAGGGCGTCTCATCACGAGCCAGCCTACCAGGATCATAGGATAATAACCTAAGTGACATTCCCACTATGGCCACCACACCAGGGCAATGGCCTTTGACATTCTCTTTTGTCAAAGGACAAGAGGTCTCATCACAAGCCGACTTGATTCACCTAGGTTACAATCTAGTGAGTGGCATTATCACTATGGCTACCAAACCAGGATAATGGTCTTTTTGGGAAAGACGATTCAAACAAGTATCAAGGATACAAGCTCATCTTCGGGTTAAAAGGCAACCCTTTCGAGGCTATGGATGCATGTTGGCAACAGTGGCTCTGCCTGTGGTATGGAAGTTACCTTAACACACCAAGTTTCTACGTCTCTCTAGATTTCCTTCACTCAATCATGAGGCTATCATTTCGGTTGTATTCAATAACACAGAAAAGTAACAACATTATGATATGTGGGATATTATTTAATTGAACAAGATTTAATTTATTCGGAGCATGTATCCTTAAAGAATTATTTTGGATATAGGTATTTTCAATTCCACATACGTGGATTAACATTTAATGATTACCGTTAAATATGTTGTTCAAACATAAATCATTAATCCCCATTGGCGGCCATCGTACAATCGTTACTTTTCGCCACCAATACTTACACTCATTACTCTTCCCTACATTGACAGTTGAGGTCAACCTTTCTATTAATAAGGGGAGTGGATGCTCGACACACTTCTCGATGCAAATAGTAATGATTGTAATAAATACCTTCATTTAGATACATTTCTTGTCTCTGATAGTTTCTATTCTCAGTATTTTTTCCTCAAAAGCTGGTCTAACCACCTCTGCTACTAGGAACGATAGTCATCCATATTTTCTCACAAAATGGGTGGTAGAGGTGTGCGCAGGGAACCTACTTTACTAAAGCTTACAAAGCAAGCGAGCAGGGATGATTTTAAAGATGGAAAAATATTTTAAAATGTAGAAACCTTGATGAATCTTACTAATCCTTCATATGCCAACTATAAATTATTAGCGATATTTTTGTAAAAATATTCAAATTTATAAGGATTTTATGTAGTTTTTATAAAATTTTGGCGATTTTTAGGGTAAAATAATTTTATCCTATAGAATTTGGGCGAATCATTTTTAAAATAGCGAATCTTGTTTTTGGAAAAACCATGGAAAATTAGCCCATTAGCGAAATTTAGCCCCTAAAATCATCCCTGCAAGCGAGAGACATCTTGCATCAGCTGGGGTGGATGGAGTACTTCAACTGGCTACAAGGATATGACACGAATGACACGTTTGAATTCTTTCAGAATCTACAGGGGGAAAACTCTATGGTGCAGGGCATACAAATCTTAGTCACCCCGGAAATCTTAGCAAAGGTCACATGCCTCCCTAATACGGGCATTCAGTGGACAAGACGATACACAACATTGAAGGAAGCTGTGGAAACCTTCACAGACCCTGGGGAAGAATTGGATAAGAAAGGAAAAGGACTCAACCCCAATACCCTCTGAGAACCATGGAAGGAACTTGCAGGGGTAATTCAACGATACATCACTTTCGATGGACGATATGACGTAATTCTACCTTGCCACCTCAAATTACTAGCAACTTTAAAACAACGGTTAATACTTAATCTACCTTTCTTTCTGAATGCCATATTACATGAGGTTGCTCTGAGAACACAAAAATCCAAGGACCCTATTACTATTATCAACCACCACAGATCAGTTAAACTGATAACAATTAAGGCACTGAGTCAAACTCAATTGACCTGGGATAACTTGATTGAGGCCAATATACCTCCACAACTATAGCAACTTGAATTATGCCATGAAGAACCACCATAGGAAATCGAAGATAGACAGGCAGAGGAGACTACTACCCAAAGGGAAATCCCATCTCCTCAAACTAAAGCTAAGGTAGATCCTGCCCAAATCATAGAGACCTAGACCTAACAAACACAGGCATTAACAAAAAAGAGTAAGAGAGAAACAGCTACCCCTACAACCATCATTCAGACAAGGAGAAGGAGCAGACGAATTCAAGAAACAACTGAAGCAATTCATGATACAACAAAACAGCCTGAAGAACTTCAAAACTCTACAGAACAATCTCCACACGAGAATGCTCAAGGAATTAGGCAAGAAGAATAGACCTCACTGAGGAATGATCAGGAAGACACCCAAACAACATTATCACATATGACAGAAGAATTTATGAAGAGCTATGAGGTAGAAATAGCCCAGGTTTTGGGAAGCTTAGGGACCTCACTTGACAGAGGCACAAATAATCTAGAAATACACCCAGAACAACCCTCCTCTTCAAAACTAGTTGAAGATTTTCCTGATATTGAAATGTCTTTTCCTGAGAACAGAGCACAGGAAGAACCCCATTTAGAAACAAGAAACCCTCTTGGACAGACAGAACAATTGGAAGAAACAGAGGAACAACCATCTATTGACCAGAATGAATAAGGCCTTGAGACCTCCCATAAACAGAAATCAGCCAAAATCCATAAGAAAATTAGAAAGTTAAAAAAGGAAAATAAACTGTTGAAGAAAAAGGATAAGAAGGCTGAAGTATTAAAGCAGAAGGTAGTTGAACTCAAGGAAATTATTAAGGAATTAAGGAAACAATTAGAACAGACAGATAAATCCCACAGAAGAAAGAAGAACCAAAGGGCCAGAGTGCAAGGAAGAAACCCTCTTCCTAAAGAAGCAGTCAGTACAAATTCTGTAGGGATACAGACAGACCCTGAAAAAATAGTAGTAGAAGAAAAAGTAACCCAGAATGAGGAAGCACCTCCTCTAGAGACACAGGAGAATATGATAGCTACAGAAGAAATTGATGTTGAGGTGCAGACAACTCAACTCCTTGAGAAGAATGCTACCATCAGGGGATTGGAGGAGGAATTGATGTAGTCTCAACAAACCCTGGTTCAAAATAGGAGTGCGTTGTTGACTATGGAAGAACACCAAGCACTCCAGTCCCGGAAACAGAGTATTATTGTGGACAGGTTGGAAGCAGAACTTACACAAGTCCAGCAAGCATTAACTCAATCCAGGGAAGAGATGAGTGCTATGGAAGAATACCAAGCATCTCAATATCAAGCACAATGTGTCACCATCGATAGACTAAAAGCATAACTTACACAAGCCCAGCAAGCATTGACCCAACACCAACATGGAATGGTAACTAGGACTGAATATCAAAGGATTGTTAAAGAATTGAAGTACATGACAACAACAGAGGGTGAGACCTATGCTGCTCTCACCAGAGCCCAAGAGAAGATCAAAAAGGTGCAAACCCAATTGGAAAAAGCTTTGGAGAAAATCAAGGAAATCTTTGATGTCTACTCTGATGCTATTAATTGCAGAGCTCATGCCACCAATTACACGTTATTCTTGTTGGAATGATAATTTTTATTGAGAGTGAAGGCCATTAGAGCGGGAAAACCTATTTCTTTTTCCATTGTACCTGAGTTTATTTCATGTTTCAGAGAGCAGGATGAAAAGGTGAAATATTTTTTGTGTGAATTATACTTTCGTAATTTCATTCTGGAAGATGACAGGGAAGATAACCCTGGCCCATTCATAGGTGATATACAGTTTCAGGCATTTCTGTCATTCACTCATAATCAAGTCAGATGGGGTAAAGCTCATAAAACCTTCCTAAAAAGGGAAGCTGGGATGGATCTCTAGGTTAGGGGGGAGCCTCCAAAGTCCTTTCCATTCATAGACTCCTTGGCCCCCATCCATCTACAGGTCATACGTTCAGGTATCACTCACTCTAGGGAGCTTAAGGAGGAAGCTCTTGCTACTTCTAAACTGAGATGGGATGCCTCCTCCAGTGAAGTAAAGAGTAGGGAGCCCTTTGGGTATAGAAATTTCTTTGCAGCTACCTTCAGAATAGAGAGGTATTCTAGATTGCTCCAAGAGGAAGGACCTGCTTGGATTGGGTGTAGATATAATCCCCCTATCATCTGGTTCCCTCCAGAAAGTTACCAAAAAGATTATCAAATTAACAAGAAAAAGGAGGATGTTGCTTTTGGAGAACTCAAAAGAAGCAATGGGTTCAGAAGGCTTGGTGAACCCACCTTTCCATCTTACAGCATTACTTCTTTACATGTAAAGTCTTAGCTTGCATGAGGACATGCAAGAAGGTAAGCTGGGGGGTATGTTAGGTTATGAAAAAGGTATAAATATCTTCCTTTTTCCCATAGTTCATGATATTATTTTGATTGACTTTTCGGTTATTTAGAAGCAAATAGAATAGAAAATGAATAATATACCCTTTAGCATTGATTGTTGGAGATTATATTACATAGATTCTAAATATGATTGGAATTGTCTGGTTTTATTGCAGGATTGGTTAAATATTGCCAAACCCAAGATAGCAAGGGGAATCTTGAAGATGCACAAGCTATTGGAGGTTGAAGACTTTATGGCGCAAAGCAGTTTTAAAGATAATTGAGTTACTCATTGTAATAGTAAAGAAATCCTGAGGATCTCTCGATCCTCAGGATAACTTAATTTACCCAGATTATTGTAATATATAAGGGGTAAAATAGATCTTGAAGAAAGGAGAGATTTTTGCACTCAAGAATAGAGAATATAGAATTACTCTGTGTTAGCAGTTTTTGTAGAAATGTTGTACCAGCTATGAAATCAATAGAAGCCTCGAGCAGTTTTTCCATTTTTATATACTGTGTTTCAAATAACAGTGCTTCTAAGGACCGAGGGCCCAGTCTGAGGGAGATACTGTTCGATCTGTAATTGTATCAACTCAAATTTTTTTTGAGATTCAATTCTCTTTTATAGTAGTTAACAAACGCATAAGTGTGTTGATGGTTTCATGTAAATTGCAAGAAATAGATATTCCCTGAAGTATTGCATGATTGTTGTTCCAATTCCCATTACTAAGATTCGATGCGTGAAGGTTCCTCATAAGTTCACATCTGTTGTTCCTTTTCATAAGTTTACATTTGTTGTTCCTTTCATAAGTTTACAATTGTTGTTCATTTCATTAGTTTACATTTGTTGTTCCTTTCTGCTAGAATATAGTTGTTGTTCCTTTCAATAGAAATATGATTGCCGTCTCTTTTCAGTTAGATTACAGTCTCTGTTCCTTTCCATAGATGGAGTAATTCGCCTTTTTCTTTTCAGCAATTCTGATTCATAATGATAGCAATTCCTGCAAGTCTTTATCTAGATTCAATTACTTCTTTTAGAATGAATTCAATAGATTAGCTAGTTCCTTTCCTTTTGCATAGCTTTATATTTCAATCCCTAGAATCTTTAATGAATGTTTGAGGAACTGGATTGTTGACAAACTCATATCTGCTTTTGCTACACGATTTTAGCCTCTATAAGCTATCTACATAGACTTTGTCGATATTCTTTGAGATAAAAGACGAATCCTCGGGTTGATAAATTAATATTAAACTAAGGTTGTTTTTAGAGATCTTTAGAGCCCAACAGTTAGTGTCTGTGGCCCCTTTGCGGCTCGAGGGGCTAAGGGGGAAGAAGATTACCCCTAGCGTTGGTTGGGAGGTACCGGTGAAGTCTCATCGGTCAGCAAGCAGGAGTTGCACGGAGCATGCGGGACAACAACTCAGAGAGGGCGACTTGGGCTATGATACGCTTCCTTTAATTCTGCATGGTAGATTATTAGTATACTTTACGCTTGTAGTTTTGTATGTTTAAATGGGGTAAATAAAATGATTGACTTAGCATTTTAATTGATGACTGAATTTCCCTCCCAAGCTTTGAGCTCGTTGTTGATTGATTCCCTTGGCCTTCGATCCCTGCATGCCTTGACCGTCCAATGGTTTATTGATTTGTGATGATTTGTCGTTTATTTTTTTTTTCCTTCGTTCCCAACTCCTTAGTCCACGCCTGAGCAGTCGGCCAGGAGCCGGATCTATGTTCGTCACTTCAGTGTTAATAGACCTATGGATCCAAATGCCATGTTTTTCTGTGCATGGATGATGAGTGAAGGATGTTCTTGCCGGTCATCTAACCATGTTGATTGTATTGCGCCCTCTTGCGACTGATATGACCTCCGTGTTGTTGGCGTGATCTTTGCGTTTTTCTAATAAATCGAATTCTGTGTTTTCTTGGAATGGCCATCTCTGCAATTGTTGGGATGATTTTATCTTCGTTTTCAACCCACTTAAACCCTGGTGTGTTTCTCATTTTATTCAACGATTTTCTGTGTGTTCAATCCCTTCTTAATGATTGTTGTACAATTACTCCTCTGCTTACTTGTTAGATAAGGGAGGTGTGTAACTTGTAATCGGATGATTTAGTTGATCTGGTGCCGAATGTTTGTTTCAATTTTATTCTGAAAATCATTGTTAGATTGTACCCTTCGAGCACTGGAAGGCCCATGTCTGAAAACGAAACATTCGCCTGAGTTTGTGCCTTGGTCTACAATTTGTTTTCTCAGTGATACCACCTGGAGGACGAATGCATTCCTGCGTTGATTTTTGTTTTGGTTGCCTACGATTTGGCCTTTAAAACGTGATGCAAGAGCATAGATTAAATTTTGAAGCTTATCATTGGCCGTTACAAGTCAAGTCAATTCTTACTCAAGAGAGAGGGTTCTCGTAATTCTATTTTATTGAATTTGGAAAAGGTTGAATAAATTTGTTAAGCATCTCGAATCCTAACTCTATAATAGCTGTTAGAACTAATAAGGATTATAGCATGAAGAATGGGATCTAGATTAACTAGATGAATTGATCCAAATTTAGTGGATCTGAGAAAACTAAATTCTGTGTGAAGAAACCCTTATGTCCAATTGTTTACTGTGCTTAATCAAGTGAAGGATTTTGTTTCGAACTGCCCAGAAATGATATAAACTGCATCTTCAAGAGGCGTTTATGAATTTCATAAGTGGTTGTGGATTCTATTGTAGTTTCAGTAAAATCACATTTAGTTTTGATTAGATAGTTTTAGTTTCATTAAAATCCCATTTAGTTTGATTCTATTGTAGTTTCAATAAAATCGCATTTAGTTATTGATTATACAACTTTAGTTTCATTAAAATCACATTTAATGCTCACAAAGAGAGAGAAGGTCGAGAGACACAGGGAATAGGGAGAAACTTACCAGATATATAAAACCTCTCTAATCTTTATGAAGAAGCCTAGCTACCGAATTTGTTTACTGTGAGTTAATAGAAGGGGGGATTCACGTTTTAGTCTCAAAAAATTGACAAATTCACGATTCTGGGATGCATTGGATTTCAGTAAGTTCACTCATGTTTTCTGCATTCACCTTTTGGATTTCTACTGGAATCGTGAAGAATTTAGTTCAACTCTATACAAATCTGTCACATACAGAAAAGTGTAAACCGTGTACAAGTTAGAAACCTTGTAATCCAGTTCCATGACACTGTGATTTTCCTTTACAATAAGACTACGATTTTGCGTTTTTAGACAGCTATTACTAGGTCTGACAACGCATCCACCTAGCCAAGTTTTGATAGCGATGGCAGCAATTTGTTAATGACTGTAAATTTTTGTTCGGGACAGAAATTCAGTAAGGACAACATAGAATTAGCTTTTACCTTGACTGCGTTTGATTCTTGTCAGACCACGCCCTCACCTTATTGTCAGCAGACCATGCCTTGATTTTCAGTAGAGGCATATTTAATGAAAGGATAATTATGTTATGGTCAAACTTGTTTTTACTCAACCGCATGTTGTGTATTAGACAACTGGTAAAATCCTACCACTGTTTTTGGCTAGATAGTTTTTCGTAAGGTAGTTCATTAATAGCACTTTAATAATAAGCACTTTGCATGATAACTAGAATGTCCCTTTTTATTTATATTGGTATTGCTAAGAATAGATTGTGTTAATGGTAGATTGAATTGTAAATGTTGTCTAATTTGTCATTTAGTCTTGCTAATTTAGAATTATGATTAAGTTAATTTGATTTATAGTTATTGTTTAATTTGGTAAATTCGACACTCTCTAAGTTAAATTTGTATATCAGGTTAAGTTAAGTTGGTAAATCACTAGCTATTTGTATTTTAGACTGGGTAATTTAGATATGTATTAACGCTAATTTTAGATCGTAAAGTATTGACCAGTTTAGACTTGATGATTGGGTTGGGTTATTGACAAAGTCATGTGTTGTCTTGTGTCTCCCTTTGTTGTCGTCCTCTTGCGTCTCGTCGACCTATTGTTGGGGTGTGGGTGCAGTCTCGTGTCCATTGCTTCGCCTCCTAGCACGCTGGATTTTCTTGAATCCTTGGTCCCGTTAGGATTGTTGTGCCAAGGTTATTGACGCGCCTATCATTTGGGGACGACATGATTCCTGATGAGGGGATCATGGTGTGCCCTATTGGATAGCGGTGAATGATAACTTGGCCGGATTCGGTGCCTTCTATGGGAGTGTTGTCGAGCATTGTAAATTTTGCTTTTAGCGCATGGGTTGAACACCTTCAGGCGTTGGGTCCGCGTGCCTTGAGGTTCTAGTCTTGGCTCGTCAAGGTCGTTGTGTCAGGATGGGGATGTTGTCTCTTAGCTTGTAGGCGTGGGCATGTTTGCATCAAGCGGGTAGTCTTTTTCTTCTTGTTGTTCTACGCACATTTCGCCTAGTTGCACTAGTGCCAGTGCATGGAGTCATAGTTGCCTATTTCCTGGGCTACGTGCTTGCGTTCGTCGTCAGTTGTGTGGTTAACTATTATTGTCGTCATCACCTTGCCTCTTAACAAAAAAAATTTGCACTTTTGCTTCGCTTGTAGTTGTAAAGAAGGGGTCATTACAACTTCTTAGAATTTATTCTGGAAGTACTAGTATTGTTCTGTTATAGGTTTCCCTTAAAAATAGGACAAGCAGGAGCTCATACGACATAGGAAGATAAATCCAGTTTTACTGATTAGCTGCATGTTAGTGTGTGTATTATTTTGTTAAATTATTTATTAACGAAACAAAGATTGCATTAATTAGCTTTGACTGTTTCTGTGTCTTTGTTTCGATTGTATTTACTTAGTATTCATTAGTTTGAAATATTTAAAACATTCAAAACACAAAAAGATTTATGTGTTTTATTTATCTCAGTGAGAAACATTATTATGAACATTCATTTCTCAAGATTACAAGTAAACCTTGCAAACTGTATATAGATTATTTATAATCATTTGTACATTTTCATATTTTTATTTGAACACTTGTAATTAATATATGGATTTGTTAGAATTATAGCTTTAGATTAGTTAATTTCTTTTATTATTCTTAAGACTTTAGTTGGCTAACGAAGCCATTAAACTTGTCAGGTCAGTTCATTCCAAACAGCTTGGGTTAATTAGACAACCCTGGTCCGGATATGACCTTCCAATTGACGGTGTGTCACTTACGCCCGTCAACACGCTCCTAAAACTTTTGCTATCTGATATGTGCCAAAAAAAAAAAGTTATGACCATTTTACAAAGAGCCCATGTTTTAGGACTAGTAAAAAACCTTAATTTCCATAGCCTATATTTCAAAAAGTATAGTGGACTAGAACCTTAACTTTTTACCACAGGTACTACACTATTTGTCATCAATTTCTAAAAAAATTCATAGTCTGAAACTTCCAAAAAAAAAATTATAGTGAAAATCCTAAGATGATTCGTTTGGAGTCAAACCCTGGAATCGTATGTTCTGAATCCAAATGTTATGAACCAATTATTAAAGATAGTAGAATAAACCACAGTACACACCATGTACACACATTGCACACGCAACATTTTTATTAAACCCACCACTATTATATATACATTTAACCTCGTATATATCTCTCTTTTCCAATAAGAAAATTGCTCAATTATATTAGTGAAAATATAATTTTTTTCCATCTTCTTCACCATAACAAATGATCAATGCAAACCTAATCCATATACTTTGCTCTTTTACATAAACTACTACAACAACAGCACCATCAACCTTGCTCTTTTACATAAACTACAACAACAGCACCATCATAAAAACCATCGTATATATATCTCTTAAACTCATCATATGCATTTAGTTTAATATGTGACACCATTGAAATTACATCTTTCTTTGCCTTTCTACAATATGCATCACACAATGTCAAACCATACCCCGTCATCTTGAATCTGGCAAACTAAATGTCGTTGTTTCACGCAACTATTTAATTTCTCCACGTGTACAGTGCCATTAATGAAAGGAAAACTAAATGTCGTTGTTTCACGCAACTATTTAATTTCTCCACGTCTACAGTGCCATTAATGAAAGGAAGAGGTTTTCTTCTTCTTTGACATTAACTCTCTGTTTTTAACCAGAGAGAAAGTTGTCTCAGAGAGAAGTTGTCTCATCAGCATCTGGATGTCCTCCATATTTAGCTCCTTTCTGGTGAAGCAGCTCTAAACTCTGTCTTCTTCTCGTCATCGGGTTTTTCAACGTATGTAGTGTCCATATTGGGTTTGCTTGGTCCCTTGGACTTTCCAAAGGATCCTGCAATGGTTCTCCATCTTCTGCAAATTGTTTACGAGTCTGGGTCATCCACAGACCTCAATAACACAAGTGCCTGGACCACACTTAAATAGGAACTTGGTGCTCTAATACCATGGATCCGTAATTTCTTTTAAGGAAACAGAAATCTGAACAGAATACCTGCCCTTGCGGAGTTTAACAGATTCAGAAATTAAAACAAAACAAAAGCCATTGCTCAAACTACATGCTTCCTGATCTCGAAAATAATTCTTCTTCAGAATATTACCCTGAATGCAATACGAATCCGTAGGTAATTCGTAGTGGAATTACAAAATCACTGCAGACAAAATGGTATGCTTCTCGTTTAATTATGGATGGATGCCATACCAAACAAACTTTCTCTGCCTATAAAAGCTGCTATAGGAAACTAAACTACTGCGCTGGAATTCAAACTGATGACATATAAGAAATTTACATCTGAGTAAACAATGCATCACACTAAAAATTGCACATAGAAGATTTGAAGTGGGGAGAAAATCCAGGTGGGAAAAGTTTTCCATTAAGGTACTGTGAAGCCTGACAGTACCTATTTTGACGATTTGCCTTCTTCCGATCCCATTATGGATCATCAATGAGTGACAACTTTGATCTACAGAACACTGCAACATGTCAAACACAAGTGCCTTGGAATCAAACTTTGGATTTTCATTAGTTTTGGTCAGGATTCCTTAAAATTTGACAAAGGCAAACTGCCTCACGAACCCAAGACTCAATTAGAGTCAATGTTTCAGTTGTCTTCCCCTGGATCTTCCTTTGAGAATGTATTTTGTAACAAGCCCAATTAAAAATCGTAGCCCAATTAAAAATCGTATTTTTTGCATTTTTATAGTTTCCTTAAATAATGTATTTGCTATTATGATTTTAACTTAAGTCCAGAGAAAACTGTTACTGCAAATGGCATTGGATGGAAATTAGATAACGGATTTAACTCATTCAGATAGATCCAAAAGTATTCCTAAAGGAAACAAACTGGCTACATTTTCAACGTGTTTCCATAATGAATACTAAGTTCTAACATTTTCTAGTATATGATTTATAACTTAACCAGTTGGTATATATTGTGGAATTATTTCTTATATGAAGCATCACCAATTTTTCCTCTGGGAAAAAAAAGTTAGCATTCATCTTTACCTTTAAAGGAATCTTCAAAACATTCTTTATAATTTAGGCTCGGTTCATTTTCTTTGTTACTGAAATGTGTTCATCACCCAAGTGCATTAACAATACATAAAGCATATCCAACTTATTATATATAATATACAGTACAGTACATAAAGTATATTCAACAAATAATATTTAATATAAAGGGGAAGTGTTATATATTATACACCACACCCAATAATTTTAGCATAATCATTACATCAACACCACTTGGAAAGATGGATCTGGATTACTTTATGGAATCCGAGTGCAAGATTAAGGAAACTGCACACTGAAATCTACTTAAAAAACAATCACTGATTGCTTATTTTTGTGAGAAAATCTTGCAATGTGGAAAGGCTTGAAAGCTGTCCAAATATAGTATGTGAAGTCAGTTATGGTAAAATTGAATGTGGTATGTTACTATTAATAAAAATTGTTCAATGTTGGCAAGTTTCAGCACAGAGAATATCAAATTGTATAAGTTCACTCGACCAAAGGAAAAATCTCAACTAGCTCAAACGAACTAGAAGTAAAAAATCCATTATAAGATCCAATCGAGATCTGTGTTACTTACAACTACTGGATTGTTTCCCTGAATGTTTACCTACAATTACCTATATCATACTTTCACCTCACAGCAAGCATTAATAATATCTCCCAATCAATTTAGATAGTATATTTACTTACTAGAAGGAATTGGTATGTAAGAGACAGGCATATTTTCCTACTGACTAGAAGAGAAGGAAAAGGAGAGAGATATGTTTTCCTACTTACAAGAAGGGAGGTGAAAAGAGAGAGATATGTTTTTCTACTGACTAAAAGGAAAGAGATATTTTCTCAGGAAAAATACTATACAGTCCTTATAAGATAGTCAATGATGAAAGGCTTGAAAGCTGGTAATACAATGTTACTCACAATCCTAAGCCCGAGAGCTTGCTGTAACATTCAGCAAACATAAAAGGTGAAATTTTCTTATAAGTCATGCTACTTTCAAGAATAACTATTCAGCAGAAGCAGAAGGAAGGGTAAGAGCAATTTACTGCATTTATGTAATTGACTATCCAGAACATGAAACCCCTTTCCAGGACTGACCACATGGATCTCCTTCATTTGCACTCTATCCAGAAAGTTGCTGGGGGTGAACTTAGACTGATATAAATGCCTTTGAGAGTAGAAACAGCAATCACCACACAAAGACAAGATAAGGTACCTTGGGAAAAATGTTTAATCTAAGGTGAATATAGAAATTTTGACTATGAAACAAAGAGCATGTGAAATTCAGAAAACATTTGGAATTGAAGACACAAATTCTGCAAAATTAAGTTCTC
>ML780253.1:261815-279013 GCA_009831015.1 Picea engelmannii
TTATTAATTGTTTAATATATGTTGATTAATTAATTAATTGATTAATTAACACATTTAAGGTTTGGGTAAAGAATTAAAGGCTTAATAACTTTAATTTATTTATTATAAAACTTTACGTATGACAGGGGATAGGGTATTGAATGAAGGGATAAGGTAGTAAATGGAGGGATAAGGTGGGTGGCATTAAATGAAGGAGGAGGCGGTGAATGGGGAACGATATGAGGGGGCAGAGGCCTTCGGGAGATGATTATGAAATTTTGGGAGAGGAAGCATTATTGGGAGAGAAGGACTGCATTTCGTTGTCTATGGTATTTTTCTGGTTTGGAGTTTGGGTGGATTGTTACAGGGGTGCACCAGGTTGCTGGGAGTTTTGGGCTTGGGGGCCAGGAATCCTCAGGAAATCTTGCAGCTAGGGAGCCGGACAGGCTATGTTCCTAGCTGGCAGGGAGAAAGATTTGGTTTTGGGCAAAGCAGCAGAGAGGACAACCGGAGATTGGGAATTAGCATTAGACAAAGGTATGTATTTTAGTGATTATGTTGTGTTACGTGATGGTTATGTGATTTACTTTCATAATGTGGATAAATTTTAATTTATGTTGATTAAGTTATGGTTAAATGCTGAAGATTAAATTGTACAACATACATTTTTTCTTTATCCTTTATTTTAGCGTGTGTTTTATAAGGCTCTGTGGGGGACAGAGACCTTACACATGGTATCAAAGCACGGTTTCAAGACTGAAACCTAGGGCATTACCACCCACATAATTGTGCAAACTATTTCCTGAAAGAAGACCCATCCTACAGCCTAAAACCCTTGAAGCAACTTAAAAAAAATATATAAACAGAGATGACCTAGAACCCTAAGTAGACAATGAACGTGAGAGTGTGCATGCTTCCCTGGAGAATTGAAGGAGGGTATATGCATTAGAAAAAGAGAGACTCTCCCTGGTTCTAGCCACCTATGAGAATGACTCTTCACCTACACACACTGAGAATTAATAAGAGTTGCATCCTGTAAATATTGTAAAATAAGCACGGGTATTTCATTATACCACATTTATATAATATGTTATATATTTATACAATTAATATTTTATCTCTTTAACAATTGGTACATAACAAACCTACTGGTAAATGAGACTTTATACAAAATACAAAACTCTTCATCGTTGTTAATGGAGTTACATATAGTAAAATAAAGTGAAACAAGATCATGAAATAATCACAATAATACCCATATTGTAGATGCATCTAACCCTGTACAACCTAGGAAACCCAATTCTTAAGTTTCTGGAAGGTTTATCACAAAATGAGTCTACCCCATCATGGGATGTTTTTTCTTCAGGACGTGTAGAATGGGTTTGTGATTTGGAGAGTGCTCTAAATCACAGGGACCAATATGAGCGAAATGACAAGCTAATAAATCAAAACAATGGATATTTGAAAAAAAAATGCTAAATGGCCAGTGCAAACCTCCCAAGCCTCTTAGATGAGTTATGATTGAGCCTTGAGCTTCGCCAACTAAAAAAAACTCAAAATCAAAAAATATTACTCATTTGAACAAAAATGATGCTCATAAGACGTCAAAAATTAAACAACGACCGGGAAAATTTCTCCCTCTCATCAGCACACTACTCAAGGAGACTCATTGTGTTTGTGGCGCAATGGTAGAATATATAGGAGCCATAGTGTATAAGATACAACATGGGGATTTGATAATGCCCTGATCAGTTTTAGGAATGATTCAGAATATTTGGCAGAGTCAAATGAGGGTCACATGCAAGAAGTTGATTATCTCCCAGATGGCCTCCTCGGACAGCCAACGGGCATCAAATTTAAACAACACGTCGGATATGTAACTGTTGATGTCCAGGCAGGTAGAGAACTTTTCTATTATTTCACGGAGGTCGTTCGAGATCCCTCAAAGAAGTTGCTTGTTCTCTGGCTTAATGGCTGGGCTGCTAACGCACCCACATGGTAGTGCACACCAACATACAGTCCAGCACACAAGTGCAAAACCAAGTCTATGAGCTCAGCTAAGCACCCAAAAACAACACAACGCACCAAAGTCGTGACTAAGCACCAAGGCACATGGAAGATGAGCCCACAGGTGGATTTTACATTGTCTGCGGGCCAACACCAAGGGAAAGCACCTGCACCAATGCGCCATGTAGACCATGCCTGCAAACCATGCGCAAAGCCACGACAAAGGAGCCAACGCAAAGACACGACAGAGGAGTCCGCGCACTGCAAAAAAAAAAATTATTAATAAACAAAAACAAAAACCCAACAAAGCACCAACGACCAACGCCAGAGCCACAACACACGAAAAAGAAAGTTTACTAGCTAAGAACCTAAGGTCACACAACACCGAACAACAAGCCAACATGCAACACCAAATCAAATCTCAATATCAAGTGCCAAGCCATCAAAGGTAGGATCCCACGAGGAGAATTATATGTGCACTACGCACCAACGCAAGTGTGTGCTCAAACCACGTGAGCCACATGGAGGAGTAGCCCATGGGGGCAAGGCGAGGTGCACTACGCACCAGCAAAAAAACAAAAACCCAATGCCAGTGCGCCAACGCCAACACACAACAACAAATTAGCGCCCAAGACCAAGCGCCACGGCCAAGGGCAGGAACCCCACACTGTACCCCTCACTGTTCAGAAAAGAAAAAAAAAATGTATAGGAAGAAGGTCCAACCTCCAAGTCCACCAGCGATCAAAGTCAAGCATGGCACCTATGAACATATAACCGAGCACACATAGTCACCAGGGAGAAATCACAGTATATAAAAAGAAAAACAAAACCAGTTGATGTTACAGTGCTATCACCCAAGCCATGAGCCATCAAACACCCAAGAAGCCATGAGAGAAGGCCATGGGCGGAGCGGCTAGAGTAGGGAAAACCCTTACCAGAGTGTAGAGAAGGGAGGCGACCGAATGATAGGCGAAGGAAGGGTTGGGCGCGTAGAGTTAGGGTTAAGAAAGAGAGCTGGGAGGTGTGTAGGGTTTTAGGGGGGAATAAGAGCCTAGAAGGGCACGTGGGCCTCATGCGAGGACCCACTGCCCATATTTTTATTTATTTTATTTTATATTTATTTTATTTTATTATTTTATTATTTTTTTTAATTTTTAAATTCTAAAGTATTATATTTCAAATAAGTAGTTTGAATTAAATTTTAAATTAAATTTAGATAAATTTTAAAAACATTTTAATAAAAAAGGGTGGGGTTAATTATAAAAAAAATATATAATAATTATATAATAATAATAAAGTTAAAAAAAACAAATATAAGTTTGGAGTCCATGGGTTTTGAACCCACAACCACTCACCATAGTCCAAGCCTTGGAAAACAAACAAACACCAATGCGCCACACATGAGTCTTTACAAAATAAATTTGTATATATAAATAATTCAATGATCAATAGTAATGAAGTATCATCCCGAAGTATAAGCTCCGATTATCCAAGCACCAAGCTCACGAGACCATGCACACAACTCATTGGACCAAGCGTCAAGCCCTTCCATTCCATTCCACCAGCCAGAGCCAAGCACCAAGCCTACAAGTGAGCATATTGTGAACAATGTATTAACATTATAAAATTTTAATGTTAATAATGGGTTTGAAACCNTCATATATATATATATATATATATATATATATATATATATATATATATATATATATATATATATATCCCCTTGATTAATGAATGTAATAATGTAACTTTATAATTTACAGGTTAAAAGTCCTTGTAGAGTAGCGGGAGTTTGATGCAAGTTATGGGAAATAGTCAGAGTAGAATAGGGGTAAAATAGAAAGCACCATATAAGAGATCTGATGCACTGTGGCGAGTATGGTATAGTGCTAGCGTAACTAACAGGGGGAGGGTCCATAGTTTTCTTAGGTGAAGAAATCAAGATTAGATGCTTTCTCCCTAACCTAGCCACCTCCCCTAAAGAGAGTAATGTATGTTTATAGACAAGTAAAAAAAAAACTTACACCTAACCCTGTTTTCTAGTTTAAGTTGCGCAAATGTGAAACGCCCTTGAACTCACCCTGACAACTTTGGTTGATGTAGGTTAAATCATATAGGATGGTTAGGACTCAAGGAAATCGAGGCAGAGGGGCATCGTCGCAGGGACCGCCAGCGCTGCGACCACCATCGCCTGAACTAGCTCTCATACTACACTCTTTGGAGGCCATAAATGAGACTTTAAAGGGGCGTCAACCAACAGGGATCGAAGTGGAACCCCCACCATCTGGAATGGGTAATCCAGAAGCGTCGAGGGATTTAGGGGGAGGACCTCCACTGGAAGACATCGCTAGAGAATTGTAGAAGATCAAACTTCTGGAGTTTGCCGGGGGTCGTGCCAGTGAACGTGCCAAGGCATGGTTGGAAGGCATGACGAGGTGTTTTGCCTTAAGGGACTATGCGTCCACCTCAAAGGCGAAGATAGTGATTTTTTAGTTGAGAGACAGTGCCTTGAACTGGTGGGGAAACCTGGAAAGGTAACTACATCTTACCCCAGACACCGTATCTTGGGAACTTTTCGAGGAGAGGTTTCGAAGGAAATATATGCTAGCTTACTATGAGGAACAGCAGGTAGGAGCGTTTCATGCTCTAGTATAGGGAAACAAGACCGTAGAAGAATATGAAATCGGGTTTATGGAATTGGTCAAATATGTTTCATATATGGATAATGACCAACGACAAGTAGAACCCTTTGTCTATGGGTTGAACCTTAAGATAAGGGATATGGTGTGGATGTGGAAACCGTCTTTAGTAGTGAAAGTTGTGGAAAATGTGCGTTATGTGGAGGAACACATGAACTTAATCGGAGGTATGAGACTGACCTTTCCGCATCGTCCTGGATTCGTAGGGAAGGCCCCTAGGACATTTCCCAGGGGAGGGGGCTCAAGGCCACCTCCATATGGTAACAGAGTCGCACCAAGGACAGTAGCCGCAGGGATTTCAATGGCAGCGAGTGTATCATCTTGTTCATCACTAGTGACGCAGGCAAGTCCATGGCCATCTCAGGGAGCAGCTAGTAGGGGTAGGGGTTCCACGGGAAGGAACTCATTTCAGAGACAGTCACATAACATTGCGCAGGTTCAATCCTGTGTTACCTGTTGGGAGTGAGGAGGACCCCATTACTAGCGTGACTGCCCAGAGTTACAATCAGGATTTGTGCATAGAGAAGGAAAGGCCCCGATGGGAAGAGCAAGTAGCAGCCACCAGATTTATGCAGAGGTTAATAATAGCCAGGCCGAACATTAATCCACGGTGGTGAAGTCATCAGGTATGCTAAATCATATCAATGTAAAGATTTTATTTGATTTTGGTGCTACAGATAGTTTCATTTCACCATATGCATTAGAAAAGAGTGGGTTGGCAGCCTACGAGCACGATGACTTTAAACAAGTCGAGATGGCCTCGGGGGAAAAACAAGCGGTAGGACCTAGTGTTGATAATTGTATAGTAGACCTGGGAGTGTGTACTACCAGGTTGAAGGTTTACGTTATTACTCTTGGGGCGTATGACCTAATCATTGGAATGGATTGGTTAGAATCTCATCGAGCTTTGGTAGATTGTTTCACAAAAAGGGTGCTCTGTGTTGACAATGAAGGAAGGCTAGTAGAGATCCAGGGTGTACGGAGGAAGGTGTCATTACACTTTATCTAAACTATGAAGGTTAAGTGATGCTTAAGGCAAGGCTGTCGACTATATGTAGTGGAAGCAGTGAATGAAAGGAAGGGACCCTCCTTGAATCAATACCCGGTATTGTCAGAATTTAAGGATGTTTTTCTGAACGAGTTACCAGGGTTACCTCCTGAGAGGGAACTTGATTTTACTATTGAGCTAAAACCTGGTGCAAAACCAATTTCCAAGACTCTGTATCAGATGACAGCACTGGAACTTTGTGAGTTGCAAATGCAGTTGAAGGAGTTACTGGACTTAGGGCTAATAAGGCCCAGTGTCTCACCTTGGGGTGCACCAGTAATTTTTGTAAAGAAGAAGGATGGTTCCTTATGACTATGTATAGATTATAGGGACTTGAATCATGCTATAGTGAAAAATAGGTACCCAATGCCATGAATAGATGACCTCTTTGATCAGATGAAAGGAGCAGCGGTATTCTCAAAGATTGATTTGCGATCAGGGTATCACCAGTTAAGGATTAAGGAAGGTGATATTCCTAAAACTGCCTTTTGAACTTGGTTTGGGCATTACCAGTTTGTCATAGTACCTTTCGTATTGACCAATGCACCAGCAGTATTCATGAGCCTCATGAATGGAGTATTCTGGAAGTACTTAGACCATTTTGTACAAGTCTTTCTAGATGACATCCTCATCTATTCCAAGAATGGAAGAGAACATGAGGAACACTTACGAGTGGTGTTATCCTTCTTTAGAGAGCACAAATTGTATGGGAAGTTGTCGAAGTGTTCCTTCTTCCAGAAAGAGATCCACTATTTAGGTCATATCATTTCCGATGAAGGAATCTCTATGGACCCAGAAAAGGTAAAGGCCATTGTGGAGTGACCAGTGCCAAAAAATGCCCATGAGGTGAGAAGCTTCATGGGGCTAGCAGGTTATTATCGGAGATTTGTGGAAGGATTCTCCAAAATGACGAAACCCATCACCACTTTGCAGCGCAAGGGGTTAGGTATGAATGGAAAGAAGAATGTGATAGTGCATTCATGTAGCTTAAGAGGTTACTAACTAGTGCGCCAATTCTATGAGTGTTGGATATGGAAAAGGACTTAACAGTCTACACGAATGCCTCAAAGAAAGGGTTGGGGGCCGTGCTAATGCATATGGAGGAGTGATAGCTTATGCATCAAGGAAGTTGAAGAAACACGAAGATCTATACGTGACTCATGATTTAGAGTTGGAAATTGTAATGCTAGCTCTGAAACTTTGGAGGCACTATCTTGTGGGGGGAAACTTTGAGCTCAAAACAAACCATCAAAGTTTAAAACATCTCTTCACTCAAAGGGATCTGAATGCTAGGCAAAGGCAATGGAGTGAGTTTATGATTGAGTACGATTTTGGTATTTCGTACATCAAGGGGAAGGAAAATGTGGTCGCAGATACCTTGAGTAGGATGCCATGTGTCTTCTCCTTGGTACCCTTAAAGGTCGATCTGAGGGAACGTGTGTTGACGCAACTCCAAGGAGACAATTGGTATTTAAAGGTTACTTCCAACCTCCAGAGTGGGAGGCAGTTAGATCCAAAGTATGAAGGATATAGTCTGGAAGCAGACCGACTATTGAGATACCGGGAAAGGATGTACATCCCTGAAGATGGGGATATTCGAAGCATCATACTGAAGGAAGCCCATAGAGCACTTTATTGTGCGCACCCGAGTGTGAAGAAGATGTATGTAGACATGAGGAAGCTCTTCTTCTGGGTAGGCATGAAGCGCGATGTAGTCCATTTCGTTGCCTAATGTCTAGAGTGTCAACAAGTGAAAGCCGACCACCATCACCCGGCAGGCCTCCTACAACCACATGATGTTCCTATGTCCAAGTGGGAAGTCATCTTTATGGATTTTGTTGTGGGGTTGCCACTCACATCTCATAGACACATTGAAATTATTGTGATAGTTGATAAGTTAACCAAGAGTGCTCACTTTATTCTGGTTAGGGACACTTACGATGTCACTGATGTGGCACGTGTGTTTTTAAGTGAGGTTATCCATTTGCACAGGAAACCTAAGAAGATCATTTCAGATAGCGACTCCAGATTCACTTCCAGGTTTTCGATAAGTTTGAAGTCAGCGTTGGGGACTCAGTTGAACTTAAGCATAGCTTATCATCTTGAAACAGATGGGCAAACTGAGAGAGTAAATCAAGTCATGGAATACATGCTTAGGATGTACGTCATGGATAATCAAACCCATTGGGAGAAGTACCTACCTTTGGTAGATTTTGCCTACAATAACAGTTTTCATAGCTCCATCAGAATGCCACCCTACAAAGCTCTGTATGGAAGACCATGCAGAACTCCGTTGAGTTGGGATAGATTAGAAGACCGAGTAACAGGATAGGCAGAAAAGTTATGCGGATGCACACAGGACCAACCGAAGTTATAAAGTGGGGGACCAGGTTTTCATTCGTATCAGGCCTAACAAGAGTACCATATGGTTCATGAAGGGGACAAAGTTGTCACCTCGATTTATAGGACCATTCAGAATCCAAGAGAAAATTGGACCCATTGCCTATCGTCTCGTACTGCCACCCCACCTGCATAAAGCTCATAATGTTTTTCATGTATCTGTTTTACGTCATTATGTTGCTGATGAATCACATAAGCTAAATTGGAAGGAATTGTAGGTATCGGACGTGGGAACTCTCACGGTAGAACCATTACGCATATTGGACCGTAGAGTCCGACAGCTCAGGAACCGTCTGGTAGACCAAGTTAAGGTCCAATGAGACAAGTATAGTCCAGGATCTGCTACTTGGGAAGATGTCGAGACACTACGACGAGACTATCCCTCACTTTTTTGACCACCTCGAGAATATGTTTCTCGAAGGTGGGGTGTATGTAACACCACCTTTTGACTTAGACAACCAAGATTACCTAAGGCCTACACACTTTTATTTTCTATTCACAAGTGAAACTATTAAATGATACACTTGAACTTTTAGACGTACAAATTTTATGAATGTTTAAATATATTTGGATAATGATGGATATGATGCGATATATTGTGAGAATGTAAATTTTATGAATGTTTAAATATTATTGATGATGATGGATATGATGCGATCTACTATGTGAATGTAAATTCTCTGAATGTCTAATTGTTATGGATGATGATGGATATGATGTGACATATTGTGTGAATGAGAATCCTATGAAGGTTTAAATGCTATTAGAATGATGTTGGATATGATGCAATCTATTATGTAAATGATAATTTTATGAATGGGTGTCATTAATTGAAGTATGGGATATTATGAGATCTATTTCTAACTTGAAAAATTTGATGTTAAAGTTGTTGGTACGCAAATACCGAATTGAAATTATGGTTGTATGCAATTACATGATGATAATGCATAGAAATGTATGAGTTTGTGTTACAAACTAATCTACAGGTTATGGGATATGAAATAGCCAAGGGATAATGATGATGAAATTAGATGTCATGACCACTAGCCGAGAAACAATATGGTATGAATATTTGTATGTGAAATTATATTGGTTTGGATGCATTGCTATGATATGTGGACCAGTGCAGGATTTCAGGTGGTGAGACTACCCAAAACTGAATAGATGATGACAAAAATCCCAGCAACACGGTGCCACTGTATATTCCATTGTAAGTGTAGACCCTAGTCCTGTTAGGAGGGGTGGAGGCATTTCCCACCGTGTATCCTCCGAAACCTGAAGTCATGGGAGGATGATGTTAGCTCACGCTCCCCTAGACGTGTGATGATGACTGTCAGTTGCCTGCTGGGGAAGCTTAGTCAAGATAGCGACACTTCTGCTTACGGGTTCTATTTGGAGTTAGGTCAATATAGTTGACTCTCCAAGATAGTCTAGCAGAGGAAGGATAGGAATGGAAGAGGGAAGTAAGTTAGGGAGGAAGGATGAGTGGAAATAGTTGAGAGTGTATGGAGATTTGCCCTATGTTGGAACTTATTGTTTTCCTTCTAAAACGAAAATGCATATATATATGAATATTCATAATTATGTAATTAAACTACAATTGTCTAAATAACATTGTTGAGCTAGATAATTGAAATTAAAGGATTTCACAAACATTTGATTGGTTTATTTTCTTTTATAAAATGAATAGTCTTATTGAATGGATTGGATGCATATGGAAATTACTATAGAGATGATAGTTATTGATATTAGTACATAAACGAGACTTGTATGTACTAGCTACACATGCATTTCTTGTGCATGTACACTAGTATGAATGAGTTTCTTGGCTTACTTACTAATAATGATGGTTATTTGTTATGAATGTGTGAACCGTGTTTCTTTTCCCTTGTATCATAAAATACCTTAACTTTGGGACGAAGTTTCCTGAAGGGTGGGTGTATGTAACAACCCTAGTTAAATAGTTGCACAGGGTTTATCAAGTATAGTTAATTAAATAATTAACTTTCCTAGTGTGTATTAATTAAATAACGATTATTTATTAATAATATTATTTATTTATTTATTTATTGTTTAATATATGTTGATTAATTAATTAATTGATTAATTAACACATTTAAGGTTTGGGTAAAGAATTAAAGGCTTAATAACTTTAATTTATTTATTATAAAACTTTATGTATGACAGGGGATAGGGTATTGAATGGAGGGATAAGGTGGGTGGCATTAAATGAAGGAGGATGCAATGAATGGGGAAGGATATGAGGGGGCAGAGGCCTTCGGAAGATGATTATGAAATTTTGGGAGAGGAAGCATTATTAGGAGAGAAGGACTGCATTTTGCTGTCTGTGGTATTTTTCTGGTTTGGAGTTTGGGTGGATTGTTACAAGGGTGCACCAGGTTGCTGGGAGTTTTGGGCTCGGGGGCCAGGAATCCTCATGGAATCCTGGAGCTAGGGAGCCAGACAAGCTTTGTTCCTAGCTGGCAGGGAGGAAGATTCAATTTTGGGAAGAGAAACAGAGAGGACAACCGGAGATTGGGAATTAGCATCAGACAGAGGTATGTATTTTAGTGATTATGCTGTGTTACATGATGGTTATGTGATTTACTTTCATACTGTGGATAGCTTTTAATTTATGTTGATTAAGTTATGGTTAAATGTTGAAGATTAAATTATACAACATACATTTTTTCTTTATCCTTTATTTTAGCGTGTGTTTTATAAGGCTTTGTGGGGGACAAAGACCTTACATTAGTGATTGTTGTACAATTACTCCTCTTCTTACTCGTTAGAGAAGGGCGGTGTGTAACTTGTGATCGGATGATTTAGTTGATCTGGTGCCGAATGTTTGTTTCAATTTTATTTTGAAAATCATTGTTAGATTGTACCCTTCGAGCACTAGAAGGCCCATGTCTGAAAACGGAACATTCGCCTGAGTTTGTGCCTTGGTATGCAATTTGTTTTCTCAGCGATACTACCTGGAGGACGAATGCATTCCTGCGTTGATTTTTATTTTGGTTGCCTATGATTTGGCCTTTAAAACGTGATGCAGGAGCATAGATTAAATTTTGAAGCTTATCATTGGCCGTTGCAAGTCAAGTCAATTCTTACTCAAGAGAGAGGGTTCTCGTAATTTTGTTTTATTGAATTTGCAAAAGGTTGAATAAATTTGTTAAGCATCTCGAATCCTAACTCTGTAACAGCTTCTAGAACTAATAAGGATTATAGCATGAGGAATGGGATCTAGATTAACTAGATGAATCAATCTAAATTTAGTGGATCTGAGAAAACTAAATTCTGCGTGAAGAAACCCTTGTGTCCAATTGTTTACTGTTCTTAATCAAGTGAAGGATTTTGCTTTGAACTGCCCAGAAATGATATAAACTGCATCTTCAGGAGGCGTTTATGAATTTCTTAAGTGGTTGTGGATTCTATTGTAGTTTCAGTAAAATCACATTTAGTTCTTGATTATACAGTTTTAGTTTCATTAAAATTGCATTTAGTTTGATTCTATTGTAGTTTCAGTAAAATCGCATTTAGTTCTTGATTATACAGCTTTAGTTTCATTAAAATTACATTTAATGCTCACAGATAGAGAGAAGGTCGAGAGACACAGGGAATAGGGAGAAACTTACCAGATATATAAAACCTCTCTAATCTTTATGAAGAAGCTTGGCTGCTGAATTTGTTTGCTGTGAGTTAATAGAAGGGGGGATTCACGTTTTAGTCTCAAAAAATTGACAAATTCATGATTCTGGGATGCATTGGATTTCAGTAAGTTCACTCATGTTTTCTGCATTCACCTTTTGGATTTCTACTGGAATCGTGAAGAATTTAGTTCAACTCTATACAAATCTGTCACACACAGAAAAGTGTAAACCATGTACAAGTGATAAATCTTGTAATCCAGTTCCATGACATTGTGATTTGCCTTTACAATAAGACTACGATTTTTCATTTTTAGACAGCTATTACTAGGTCTGATAGCGCATCCACCTAGCCAAGTTTTGATAGCGATGGCAACAATTTGTTAATGACTGTAAATTTTTGTTCGAGACAGAAATTCAGTAAAGACAGCATAGAATTAGCTTTTACCTTGACCGCGTTTGATTATTGTCGGACCACGCCCTCACCTTACTGTCAACAGACCATGCCTTGATTTTTAGCAGAGGCGTATTTAATGAAAGGATAATTCTGGTATGGTCAAACTCGTTTTTACTCAACCGCATGTTGTGTATTAGACAACTGGTAAAATCCTACTACTGTTTTTGGCTAGATAGTTTTTCGTAAGGTAGTTCGTTAATAACACTTTAATAATAAGCACTTTGCATGATAACTAGAATGTCCCTTTTTATTTATATTGGTATTGCTAAGAATAGATTGTGTTAATGGTAGATTGAATTGTAAATGTTGTCTAATTTGTCATTTAATCTTGCTAATTTAGAATTATGATTAAGTTAATTCGATTTATAGTTATTGTCTAATTTGGTAAATTCGACACTCTCTAAGTTAAATTTGTATATCAGGTTAAGTTAAGTTGGTAAATCACTGGCTATTTGTATTTTAGACTGGGTAATTTAGATATGTATTAACGCTAATTTTAGATCGTAAAGTATTGACCAATTTAGACTTGATGATTGGGTTGGGTTGTTGACAAAGTCATGTGTTGGCTTGTGTCTCCCTTTGTTGTCATCCTCTTGCATCTCGTCGACCTATTGTTGGGGTGTGGGTGTAGTCTCGTGTCAATTGCTTCACCTCCTAGCACGCTGGATTTTCTTGAATCCTTGGTCCCGTTAGGATTGTTGTGCCAAGATTATTGATGCCCCTATCATCTGGGGACGACATGATTCCTAATGAGGGGATCATGGCACATCCTATTGGATAGCGGCGAATGATAACTTGGCCAGAGTCGGTGCCTTCTGTGGGAGTGTTGTCGAGCGTTGTAAATTTTGCTTTTGGCGCTTGGGTTGAACGCCTTCAGGCATTGGGTCCGCGCGCCTTGAGGTTCTAGTCTTGGTTCGTCAAGGCCGTTGTCTCGGGATGGGGATGTTGTGTCTTAGCTTGTAGGTGTGGTTGTGTTTGCGTCGGGCAGGTAGTCTTTTTCTCCCTGTTGTTCTATGCACGTTTCACCTAGTTGCATTGGTGCCAGTGCGTGGAGTCATGGTTGCCTGTTGCCTAGACTGCGTGCTTGTGTTCATCGTCAATTGTTTGGTTAACTATTATTGTCTTCGTCACCTTGCCTTTTAACAAAAAAAATTTTCACTTTTGCTTCGCTTGTAGTCGTAAAGAAGGGGTCGTTACAACTTCTTAGAATTTATTCTGGAAGTACTAGTATTGTTCTGTTATAGGTTTCCCTTAAAAGCAGGACAAGCAGGAGCTCATACGACACAAGAAGATAAATCCAGTTTTACTGATTAGCTGTAGGTCAGTGTGTGTATTATTTTGTTAAATTATTTATTAACGAAACAAAGATTGCATTAATTAACTTTGACTGTTTCTGTGTCTTTGTTTCGATTGTATTTACTTAGTATTCATTATTTTGAAATATTTAAAACATTCAAAACACAAAAAGATTTATGTGTTTTCTTTATCTCAGTTAGAAACATTATTATGAACATTCATTTCGCAAGATTACAAGTAAACCTTGCAAACTGTATATAGATTGTTTATAATCATTTGTACATTTTCATATTTCTATTTAAACACTTGTAATTAATATATGGATTTGTTAGAATTATAGCTTTAGATTAGTTAATTTCTTTTATTATTTTTAAGACTTTAGTTGGCTAACAAAGCCATTAAACTTGTCAGGTCAGTTCATTCCAAACGGCTTGGGTTAATTAGATAATCCCGGTTCGGATCTGACCTTCCAGTTGACGGTGTGTCACTTACACCCATCAACACTCTCCTAAAACTTTTGCTATCTCATATGTGCCAAAAAAAGAAGTTATGACCATTTTATAAAGATCCCATGTTTGAGACTAGTTTTAGGACTAGTAAAAAACCTTAATTTCCATAGCCTATATTTCAAAAAGTATAGTGGACTAGAACCTTAACTTTTTACCATAGGTACTACACTATGTGTCATCAATCTCTAAAAAAATTCATAGTCTGAAACTTCCCAAAAAAAAGTTATAGTGAAAATCCCAAGATGATTCGTTTGGAGTCAAACCCTAGAATCGTATGTTCTGAATCCAAATGTTATGAACCAATTATTAAAGATAGTAGAATAAACCATAGTACACACCATGTACACACATTGCACACACAACATTTTTATTAAACCCACCACTACTATATATACATTTAACCTCGTATATATCTCTCTTTTCCAATAAGAAAATTGCTCAATTATATTAGTGAAAATATAATTTTTTTACATCTTCTTGACCATAACAGATGATCAATGCAAACCTAGTCCATATACCTTGCGCTTTTACATAAACTACAACAACACCATCATAAGAACCATCGTATATATATCTCTTAAACTCATCATATGCATTTAGTTTAATATGTGACACCATTGAAATTACATCTTTCTTTGCCTTTCTAGCGTGTTTGACAATATGCATCACACAATGTCAAAGCATACCCCGTCATCTTGAATCTGGCAAACTAAATGTTGCTATTTCACGCAACTATTTAATTTCTCCACGTCTACAGTGCCATTAATGAAAGGAAGAGGTTTGTGGCTCTTCTTCTTTGACATTAACTCTCTATTTTCAACCAGAGAGAAAGTTGTCTCATCAACATCTGGATGTCCTCCATATTTAGCTCCTTTCTGGTGAAGCAGCTCTAAACTTTGTCTTCTCCTCGTCATCGGGTTTTTCAACGTATGTAGTGTCCATATTGGGTTTTCTTGGTCCCTTGGACTTTCCAAAGGATCCTGCAATGGTTCTCCATCTTCTGCAAATTGTTTACGAGTCTGGGTCATCCACAGACCTCAATAACACAAGTGCCTAGACCACACTTAAATAGGAACTTGGTGCTCTAATACCATGGATCCGCAATTTCTTTTAAGGAAACAAAAATCTGAACAGAATACCTACCCTTGCGGGGTTTAGCAGATTCAAAAATTAAAACAAAACAAAATCCATTGCTCAAACTACATGCTTCCTGATCTCGAAAATAATACTTCTTCAGAATATTACCCTGAATGCAATACGAATCCGTAGGTAATTCGTAGTGGAATTACAAAATTACTACAGACAAAATGGTATGCTTCTCATTTAATTATGGATGCCATACCAAACAAACTTTCTCTGCCTATAAAAGCTGCTATAGGAAACTAAACTACTGTGCAAGAATTCAAACTGATGACAAATAAGAAATGTACATCTGAGTAAACAATGCATCACACTAAAAATTGCACATAGAAGATTTGAAGTGGGGAGAAAATCCAGGTGGGAAAAGTTTTCCATTAAGGTACTGTGAAGCCTGACAATACCTATTTTGACGGTTTGCCTTCTTCCGATCCAATTATGGATCATCAATAAGTGACAACTTTGATCCACGTAACACTACAACATGTCAAATACAAGTGCCTTGGAATCAAACTTTGGATTTTCATTAGTTTTAGTCAAGATTCCTTAAGATTTGACAAAGACAAACTGCCTCACGAACCCAAGACTCAATTAGAGTCAATGTTTCAGTTGTCTTCCCCTAGATCTTCCTTTGAGAATGTATTTTGTAACAAGCCCAATTAAAAATCGTATTTTTTGCATTTTATAGTTTCCTTAAATAATGTATTTGCTACTATGATTTTAACTTAAGTTTCAAGTCCAGAGAAAACTGTTACAAAACTGTTACAGATAGATCCAAAAGTATTCCTAAAGGAAACAAACTGACTACATTTTCAACGTGCTTCCATAACGAATACTAAGTTCTAACATTTCCTATTATATGATTTACAACTTAACCAGTTGGTATATATTGTGGAATTATTTATTATTTGAAGCATCACCAATTTTGCCTCTGGAAAAAAAAATTTAGCATTCATCTTTACCTTTAAAGGAATCCTCAAAACATTCCTTATGATTCAGGTTTGGTTCCTTTTCTTTGTTACTGAAATGTGTTCATCACCCAAGTGCATTAACAATACATAAAGCATATCCAACTTATTATATATAATATAGAGTACAGTACATAAAGCATATCCAACTTATTATATATAATATAAAGTACATAAAGTATATTCAACAAATAATATTTAATATAAAGGGGAAGTGTTATATATTATACACCACACCCAATAATTTCAGCATTATCATTACATCAACACCACTGGGAAAGATGGATCTGGATTACTTTATGGAATCCGAGTGCAAGATTAAGGAAACTGCACACTGAAATCTACTTAAAAAACAATCACCGATTGCTTATTTTTGTGAGAAAATCTTGCAATGTGGAAAGGCTTGAAAGCTGTCCAAATATAGTATGTGAAGTCAGTTATGGCAAAATTGAATGCGGTATGTTACTATTAATTATATTGTTCAATGTTGGCAAGTTTCAGCACAAAGAATATCAAATTGTATAAGTTCACTCGATCAAAGGAAAAATCTCAGCTAGCTCAAACGAACTAGAAGTAAAAAATCCATTATAAGATCTCCAAGATCTGTGTTACCTACAACTACTGGATTGTTTCCCTGAATGTTTACCTACAACTACCTATATCATACTTTCACCTGACAGCAAGCATTGAATAATACCTCCCAATCAATTTAGATAGTATATTTACTTACTAGAAGGAATTGGTATGTAAGAGACAGACATATTTTCCTACTGACTAGAAGAGAAGGAAAAGGAGAGAGATATGTTTTCCTACTTACAAGAAAAGAGGTGCAAAGAGAGAGATGTCTCTCTACTTACTAGAAGGGAGGAGATATTTTCTCAAGAAAAATACTATACAGTCCTTACAAGATAGTCAATGATGAAAGGCTTGAAAGCTGGTAATACAATGTTACTCACAATCCTAAGCCCGAGAGCTTGCTGTAACATTCAGCAAACATAAAAGGTGAAATTTTCTTATAAGTCATGCTACTTTCAAGAATAACTATTCA
>ML780253.1:284655-325787 GCA_009831015.1 Picea engelmannii
GCCGAAATATCCAACCAAGCTAAAGTGGAGATATTGGACAAAGAAACTGGAATAATGCCAGACAATTCATTTCCTTTTATTGTCAGAGTTTCGAGACTAGGGAGCAAACCCAACTGTGGTGGAATGGCGCCACTGAGACTATTTCTTGACATTCCTAAAACAATCAAGTCTGAAAGGTTTGCTATGAAAGAGGGGATGGTACCTGTGAGTCTGTTTGCTCCCAAGTAAAGGAACTGCAAATGCTTAAGGGAACCGAACTCCACGGGGATGCTTCCCTCCAAGTGATTGAAACGCAGTGAAAGACTTCTCAAACGAAAGAGACGTCCCAATTGAGGCGGGATATGACCGTGGAGCGCATTCATGGAAAGGTCGAGTGAGTGGAGAAACGACAAATTGGCCAGGGAAGGAGAAATGGTGCCTTGGAGATCCATGGCTGTGAGGTTGAGCGCGATCACTCTGTCAAATGGACGGCGGTGGATGCATGTAACCGCTGTCCAGTTGCACAAGGGAACGGCGGAACTCCAATCGGCCATAGATTGATTAGGATTGTGGGTGATGAGAGACTTGAACGCCAAGAGCGATTGTCTATCATCATGAAACGAGTGAGTACAGGAAATGATGAAGAGAAACAGCAGCATCAAAGAGACTGGAAAATAAAAACAGCGAGACGGCATCATGATGTTCTGATGTTCGAAGTGGAAACGGGAAGAGGAGAATTGCGGTTCCATAGTTACACACAAGCGCTATTTATAACGCGAAGAGAGATAGTGGGGTGCAGGGGAAGTGGAGTGACCTCGACTGTTTTCTTGAGAGACAGGGTAAAAGAAGAAAACTGGGTTCAGCTTGTCCGTGCTCAAATCGAATCAATCAAAATTAATGTTTACTAATTAAGCGGAGCTTTTGAAAATCACCATCTGTCATGTACGCAGCCTCTCGGAATCCACCATCTGTCATTTCCGCAGCCTCTCGGAATCCGCCTTTTTAGTGATTTGTACTGATCATGGTTTGACCAGTTCTCTTTCCTCGTTGAGTCAAGGCTGTCATAACAAATTTTATGAGTCAAGGCCCTCAATTTACCTTAAACGACTCCAGTGGGTTAAGGACAATCTTCCGTTTCCTATCCAGTAAAATTTCTGCAGAAATTCCCCGCGTAGGATAAGGGCCATTCATTTGGTTTTGTTTCTCGATCACGAAATTAGGAAAGAATCAATCCGTGAAAATCGTTCTAACCACAAACTATCATTTTTCTTATTATAAATTGTAATTCTAAGATAGAATAAGAATATTAAATTCATTGAAATTGTGATTTAAATAATAATAAAAATATATGAATCAAAGCTATTATAAATTGCTAAATTGATTTTCTTGTTTGTGCAGCAAAGGGACTCCTCCGCGATTTCATTGTTAAAGTCTATATCTCACCTTCAAGGAGGAAACACATGTTCTTAAAAAAACTCACAATCATGGTACCATCTTATCTTGTAACTTTGTATTTCAAAGGAAGTCAAGTCTAAGTTCATTAGAAATAATTTTATTTTTATTTATTGATTTACGAAATTTTATTAGTATTAGTTTTACTTCTATTTATTGATTCATGGAGATTGTGTAGAATGTTAAAAATCAAGAGTTTGAATTAGAGGGTCATTACATAATTTCCATCCGGACAAGTAATCCACATCTATGAACTGAATTGAAGGATGTGAGAAATCAATGGTGTGTGAAGTGAAGTTGTCATCACTGAGGTAGTTTTTAGCAAGGTCTTGAAGACTATCGTTCTAGCTTTTTAGAATTGAACATGTTCGAGAACTTGACTAGATCTGCACCAACTAGTGTCATGGGGGGGTTCAATGCCCAAGCATCCAATATCGTCTTTGTTGTATTTATTGCAGTAGGCCAATATCTTGCCCAGAACATTGAGATCTCTTTGTGTTACGTCTCTTCATTTGATTTTGACATATAGGCATGGACGAACCTTCCATAGGGGGCATTTTTCTTGATAATTCCCTAAAAAAATGTCCCTACTCCCAACCACTACGAAGAAAAGGTAATGAGGTGGATTTTGTATTACTAACATTAAAATTAAAAATAGTCTCGCCAAACTGTGGTGGATTTGATGTAAATATTATTAAAATTAAAAGTAGTCTCGCCAAAACATGACATTGAAGGGGTTATACTTCTCTACACATCTTTTTTCTGTCAGTTAAGTCAATCTCAACATGGAAGGAAGTTGGTAGGCATCGACATTTGTTGGCGCTGCACGCGGTTGTAAGACCCTAGATTTGAGTTAACTTTGACCAACAAAAACCTTCAGACACCGGCCTTTCCGGCATCACCTGCATGTAGGTGAAGTCTCACCCGAGGTATCTATTGGGACTATAGGAACCGAGCTTCTATAGTAGTGAGGGAATGGGAGGTGATCATCCTTGTCGTTCTTAATTATATGTTTTGTGCGTGTTGTTATGTCTTTGCTCTTTGTTAGTTACTTAGTGAGTTCAGATTCATATTAGCATTATATTCCAAAACCATTACTATAACAGTCGTAACTATTGCGCAATAATTATACATAAGACAAATCCATTCTAACATGCGTCTAGACAGAATCCATGATCAATCACATAAAAGATAGCAACAAAGTAGTTAACATGGTTCACCCAACTCTAGGCTACGTCCACAAGGACTGGCTTCTTTATTATGCTTTTGGTAATTGTCTCAAGCTTGCGCACTGTGCTTACAAATATACATCATGGTTATCTTCTCCTTTACCTATCCTAGCCGCTCTATAGTGCAAGCCTCTCTCTCTCTGCATCAGCGCCTTAACATTCAAACATATAATCTTTCCTTCCCATCCTATCTTATCACTCTTCTTACTGACAGGAACTCTCGACAGTTTGGAACAAACTCCATAGTACCACTCGAGAAGAACCCCTATTATCCCAATCCATTACATATTTATACATGAATTCTAGGGCTTAAGACCCTACTTTCCCCATCCCAAAAACCCTATTACAATTCAGGATAACTCAAGTTAACTTGTTGTTCAAGCTTTTTTTCCTGCTTTCATGCTTGCATGCTGCTTTTGCACTCTAACTATTGTTCTTCCTGCTTTTTCCCGTCCTTCTATCTTTAGCACGTTGGGTTGTCATCCTTCATTTTCTCCCACTTTCTTCTCTTGCTTTATTCCCTACTTTATTTCTTTTCTTTTATTCCTCTGCTTTATTCCTCTTACTGTGCGTTGTACTCTTGGATGTGGCTCAACTGTGCACTCCCTAGTCTTCCTTCTTCTTCTGTGCACATCTTCTATACTTAGTATTTCTATGAATATTATTTCCAAAATGCCTGTCCAATAGGCCCCTAACACTCACCCGTGGCTTGTCTTAAGCCACTTAGGTCTATTGCGCACCCCTCCATGCTTGGATGAATTTTTGGGAGGCTTACTTAGCTGCAACAACTTCCTTTATTATCGTTGCCTATGTTTCCACAATCTCTTTGACCCCCTGCGTAGTCAAGGTTGTAAGTTTTTCTTCTACTTCATGTGCTTCTTGTTTCACCTTTCCCTATGCAGTGACCAATTCATCTATCACCTTCAATTCTTCTTCTTGCAGTGTTCCTAAGCATTGTTGAAGGATCTTCTGTTGATCCCGCATCTGTTCCACTTCCACATATGACTACCTCTGTGCCAAAATGGTCGTCATCCGTTCTTCCAATGGAAGGGTGTTTATGCTCTCGGACGCCTTCTGGGCCTTTTCCTACGCTTTCCTTAACCTTGCTTCCACGACTTTCATCTATGGGTCCTCTACCAGATCTGTCCATATTTGTGCACTTTCCTCGTATAGTTTTGCACAGTCTTCTTCTACTTTCTTGATGTTGGCCATGATTGTCATCACTGTTCTTTCTCTTCCTGCTCATTCCTCTTATGGTATTCCCGACGTACTGCGCAAGTGCAGATCCTTGATTTTCATGCGAAATCCTTTGATGACTTCACCAATTTTCAAAACCTGCTCCTCCATAGTACTCTCTACTACTATTGATACTTCCAGTATTTCTCTATACATCTTATGGACAACCACTTGTGTTTTGTGTGCCATTGTTAGCACATGCCATTTTGGGGAAAAACACGGTAATTAATGAAGACAGTTAGAAAATGGACCTGAAAAGGAGCGTGCACTGAAAAACAGGGAAAAGCAACACCAGGAAAAGAGGAAAGTCAAAGGAAGGAAGAAGGATTGACGAGGAAAACAGTTGGATTGTGGACAAACCTAATGCGGATTGACGAGGAAAACAGTTGGATTGTGGACAAACCTAATCCACCTAGGGTTAATGGGTTAGGGTTTTGGTCATTGTTGTAGTGGGTTTTAACCCATTTTTTTAATATAAATATGTGTGGTAAGATACGAGAAGATCTAGTTACGATTGAGCATAGTGGTGGAGCATGAGCGAATGTTTGGATGATCTTAGAGTCAGTTTTGGAGAGGTTTTTAGAGAGATGAATTGTCATAGAGGGTAAGATCGCAAGTTGTGGATCTTGGTGCGATGTTGTCAACCTCACCTCATATGTAATACGCACAACATAATAAATTTGATGAATAATAATAAAAGAGTGAAGAGTGATAGATCTTTGTGGACGTACCATTGTGGGGGCGCGGCGGGGGGGCGGGGGGTGAACCACGGTAAAACTTTGTGTCTCTGTGTGGAATGTTTGTCTTATTTCTTGCAATGGTTTATGATGAATGAATGAATCTGGTAGAAGTAAAATGCAGTGCGCACTAGAATTGTTATGATATTTACTGCATAATGAATCTTAATGGTATAATGATGTGTTAGAATGATATATCTAATGTATGTCGAGGTAGAAAGAATGTCTAACATCACCACAACAACCTCCCTTCCATGATTGCAAACATTTGGGTCATGCAGTCACCCATAAGCCATCTTGGGTGAGACTTCATTGTGCACTCTATGCGTAGTGTTTCCTTTTGGTATCTAGAAGGGTCGATGGTTTGCAGGGTTTTGTTGGAAACCTAAAGTAGAACCTGGGTTAGCCCAAAAAATGGTTTTGTTGCCGGCTGAAACCCAAAAGAATAGAATGGAAGGGATTTGTTAAAAAGGACAATGAAGAGAATGCAGTAGTAGAAGAGGATGTTTAGACCATGGAATCCAACTAAGCAGGAGATTGAATGATGGTTGGAAAAAAAATATCTCGAGTTTGCACAGAAATACAATAGAAACCCTAAGTATACACTGCGCTAATATTTGGAAAGGTATGTATTCACTGATCTTTATGAGGCATTTTTCTGTTATTTTCTAGAGTTGTTGTAGGAGTGGATATAGAGATTGAAGGACAATAACCCAACTAATTGGATAAGACCAGTAGAGTGGACTACTGAGAATATTGCGCATATAGAAAGAGTCAATAATAAATTCACGCGTGTAGTCGATTTCTGGCTAGATAACATCATTGCAGGATTCATTACCGAGTTTGCAGTCAATACAACAAAATAATATACTGTTGCAGAGCAAGATTTTTTTAAGGGTTCAAGAGGAAGGTATATTAGATCACTTTATACGTTGACCAAAATTTTGTTGCGTGATAAAGGTGTGATGAAAATGGAGTCCGACAACTAAATAACTCTGTGTGCATGGGGAGACTGGGGCAAGCACTAAGGACGATTTGAGATATGGAGAGAGATCTAGATGGTAAGAAGAAGGAAGAAATGAACCCCATTATGATGGATGAATAAGAGATCAAGGAAATAATGGATAAAGCAGGAATGACGTGTAGCGGAAGACCCTACCAGTATAAGATTAATAGGAAGAAGAGGGAAGTAGCCGAGTAGGAGGGATTGAAAAGTGATGAAGAAGAGGTAGATTATCTCCATGCTACATGGAAGATTGAGGAAATCCTATGTGCCACATATGATATGAAAACCATAGGTCAAGGGTCCGGCGTAGAAGAAGGCTGTCCATTCCAGATCATAATTAGTGTGGAACCCACAACCCCATGTGCAACTAAGACATCAGAAAATAAAGATCCGTTTAGAAAACCAACAATTATTTGTAGAAGGAATTTAGTAGGTCAAGGGACCAGTGGAAATTCAAGTGGGAGTACAAGTTCAACTACCAGTAGTTAGTTATATACACCACATGGAGGAGGTAGCACAACAAACTTTACAATGGTGGGATCAGATCCAACCATTTAGTTACCATAGTTTCATGGAGAAGGGTCGGAGGACCCCGAGAAGCATCTATTTATTTGTGAAAATATTTGGGTAGCTAAACAAATCACAAATGAGGACACAAAAGTGATGTAGCTTGCAATCACATTCAGAGACCACACACTAGACTGGTATATGAGCCTTGTAGTAAACAGTCCACAAGGAGCACCTACAACCATCGTAGATGCAAAGTAGGAACTAATCAATGAATTCCAACAACCAAGTTCAGAAGATCAGTATATGAATGAGATGATAGAAATCAAACATAAGCCAAGAGAGTCGGTTTGGGAGATTGATTAGAATTTCAAGAGATTGAAAGGCAAGTTGAAATACCCCATCACAAACATGAAACATAGGCACCTATTTGTTAATTCATTATCGCCACATTTTAAATATCCATTGAGGCAACATAAGTTTTAGAATTAGGCTGAGGCTCTACAAGTAGCCTTACAATTGGAGGAGAATCAGTATAAACATACAGATCCATCTGTAGAAGAGCTGAGAGAAGATATCAAGAATTTGATATTTCAGTTGAATCAGAACAAAGGCAAATAAAATAGGGAAGTTATCTGGTGTACCTTATGCAAAACAAAAGGATATCATAAAAACGAGTGCCCAACATTTGCGCAGTACTTGGGAGAAGGACTGCCAAATCCCTTACCCACAGGAGGAACATGGTGTGAAATATGTAAAACACATGGACATGATCCCTATCATTGTCCCATGATGCAAAAGTACCAAATAGTGCCTAAGAGTACATTATGTAATTTTTTAAAGTCTGTAGGACATGAGGAAAAGGATTGTTGAACTTTGGAAATGATGAAGGAAAGGACCTCAGATGCTTATAGGATGCAGGCTGAACCAATGATAGGTCCATTGCACAAAAATATAATAACACACAACAGTTTACAATGCAACCGCAGTATAATCAAGTACCACAATATAATACACTGTGTGCAAACAATCAAGGAAACAAAGGATTGATAGGAGGAGGTCATGGAGGAAGAGGAATTGGAAGATGTAGAGCACCAATAACTTGTCACAATTGTCAACAACCTGGACATTATGCAAGGGATTTTCCACTTCCACCATCGACATTGTTGGCAGCAGGCCGAAGTGGAAATAAGGATGATCGTGGGGAAAGAAAGCATGCAGAAAGAGAAGCGACAGCTGGAAGGAAACACAACATGCGTGCATGCAAGAAATCATGCACAAGGAAAGCGACAACTGGATGGAGAAACAACACACACACATGGGAGGAAGACCTAACGTCGGTAGGGTTAGGGTTTTGGTAATGAATTGTAATGGTTGAAGAGCCAAAGATGTATAAATATCGATACCGAGGTATTGTGGAAGAGTTCAGAGTTCAGAGTGGAGAGTTCTTTATTTTTGAGAGATTTTGTAGTTGTTCTGATTTAGTTAGTAGTTGGCTTTGCATTATTGTAAATATGTATGAGTTGATGCGATATGTAATGTTCTTGTATGAACTATTTTGTAAGCTATTGAGCTAGAGGAGAGGAGAGAAGGTAGATCTTGAGGATTAGATCACAGGCTGAGGAGCCTGGTGTGGTCTAGTTTGCCTCATATAGATCTTACCCATCTGAGGAGAATTGTAAGCGCACAACGCTGTAGATGCATAAATACCATAATAAAAGAGCTGAGAGCCAAATCTTTGTGTACGTATCCCAGGAGGGGGTGAACCACGGTAATATATGTGTAATGTGATGAATGCATGCATATATTTATCCTCTTTTCAGTAGTTAAATATTGTGCTTAATGAATGAATGGGTTACTATATTGCTATGAAATATGGTTGCGTTATTAAGGAAATAAGTTGTTGAATGTAATTCACAGTCACGAATAACAGTAGGTTAAAATCACTAGTTATAGTAAATGGCTCTAAATACAGATCTCATACCTCATACTCAATCCTGGGTTGTAAACACCTGAGTCTTACAACCACCCATTAAAGCTATCTTGGGTGAGACTGCGCAACACATTCTGTGTGTTGTGTTTCCTTCTAGTTTACCAGGAGGGTCGATATTTTTAGAGGCTTTGTTGGAAACCCGAAGGACATGAACCTTGGGTCAATAAGAAGCTCAGAGTAGAATAGAGGAGAGTAACCAACAAATGGTTTTGTTGTCATTGGTAGGAACATAGGCAGATTGAGTAGCTGAGATAGGTCGAGTGAGGAACGAGCAAAGAAAAGAAGAGAACAATGAGCCATTATAAGGGAATGTTGAGACCGTGGAATCCTATGAAAGAAAAAATCAAAAGATGGTTGAGAACCAAAGAACTAGATTTTGCACAGAAAGACAATAGAAACCCTAGAATAACACCCTGCAAATATCTGGACAAATACGTGTTTACTTATTTACATGAAGTCTTTTTCTATGATTTTCCACATCTATTGCAGGAATGGATACTAAGGTTGAAGGATAACCATGCGACGAACTGGATTTGACAGTTAGAGTGGACCCCAGTAAAGATTGAGCAGTTACAACATGTGAACAACAAATTCACCTGTGCAGTAGACTTTTGGCTTGACAGTATTGTGGTAGGCTTCATAACAGAGTTTTTAGTTGACACAGTGAAGTCATAAAGCACAGTGGAGCACAAATTCCTACGTGGACCTCGAGGAAGGTACATTAGATCACTTTATACTTCTATTAAGATACTGCTATATAACAAATGTGTAATGATAATGGAATCAGACAGCTAAACTTCCCCGCGTGCATGGGGGAAGGGGGGAAGCACTGACAGAGGGAGGAGGAATGGAAGGAGGTAAGGATAAGGGCAAGAAAGAGGAGGAAACTTTGGACCCAATCATGATGGATGATGACCAGATCAAGTGGATCTTAGCATCGATGGGAAGGAAGTGTAGCAGAGTACCCTACCAATACAAGATGAATACCAAGAAGAGAGTCATAGCTGCGAGGGAATGCTTGGTGAGTGATGAGGAAGAGGTAGAGGATCTCTGGGTTGTGGAGAAGATTGAGGAAATCCTGCGTGAAACATATGAAATGATTATGAGAGGTCCAAGAGCGAGAGGAGAAGGCAGCCATCCTATCCATATTAATGTCAGTGTGGAACCCATAAACCCATGTGTGACTAATACACCAAAGAGAACACCACCATTTAGAAAACTGAACTTTGGAGGAAGTCCGACAGCAGGAAGTACATCTCCACAAGGAGCAACAACTGGAGGGGCCAGTCTAGGCAACAATAGTCAAGTATCTACACTACATGGAGGAGGTAGTAGTTCAATATTTAGAATGGCAGGACATGATCCCACCATCAGGTTACCCAAATTTCGGGGAGAAGCAACAGAAGACCCTGAAAAGCACTTGTTCATTTGTGCAAAGATCTAGGAAGCAAAACAAATCACTGATGAAGATACCAAGCTTGCACAACTAGCTATTACGCTAAGAGACAACGCACTAGACTGGTACATGAGTCTAGACATAAACAGTGCTCCGGGGATGACAAGGACACTGGTCAACATTAAGAAGTTATTGATAAATGAGTTCGAGAAGCCGAGCTCAGAGGATTAGTGCATGAATGAGATGATCAAAATAAGACAGAAACCAAGAGATTCTGTATGGGAGATCGATCAGAGATTCAAGCGACTAAAGGGAAAATTAAAATACCTCATGACCAATATGCAACATCGACACCTATTTTTCAACTCACTACTCCCGCACTTAAAATACCCTTTACGACAACATAAATTTCAGACGCAGGTAGAGGCTCTGCAGGTAGCCTTGCAACTGGAAGAGAATCAGTACCAGTAGACAGACCCAACGATTGAGGAATTGAAGGAGGAATTGAAGAATCTAACATTTCAGATGAACCAGAATAAGAACAAGGAAAAACGAGAAGCCATTTGGTGCACCACATGCAGGACGGAAGGACACCACAAGAATGAATTCCCAACGTTCGCACAGTATATGGCAGCAAGTATGCCAAATTCATTACCACCAGGAGGACTATGGTGTGAAATCTGCAAGAAACCAGGTCACGACCCTTATCACTGCACGATGATGCAAAAATACCAGACAGTCCCAAATAGTTCACATTTCACCTTTTGTAAGTCAGTGGGCCACGATGATAAAGATTGCAGAACTATGGAGTTGATGCAAGAAAGGACATCAGACGCATATAGAGTACAGGCCGAGATGATGACTGGGAAAACAATGCCACAATTCAATCTAGTCCTAGCTCCATACAACACTGCGCAACAATTGTATAATACTATGCATCAACCATACAATAACACACAGGCGCAGTACAACCCGACACAACCTCAATACAATACCACACAGTATAATCAGGTGCCATAATATAATGCGTCGAGAGGCGATCGAGCAGGCTACAAAGGAGGAGGATGAGCCAGAGGTGGTTTCAGACGAGGTAGAGGACCCATCACATGTCACAATTGTCAACAGCCAGGACATTATGCATGAGAATTCCCACTACCACCAACAACTTGTATGTATTGTCGCGCATCGAACCATGATACAAAGGAATGTCCGACCTTACTAGTAAAGATTCAGGAAAAGAGGAATCAAAACAACCAAAATGTTCAGTGGATCTCAGTTGAAGCAAGGGATGAAGGATAGAACATCAACATAGTCACTCGTGGAGGATCTAAAATAGGCACTGACGCAGTTCGATAGGAACAAGAACAAAATCAGTGGGTGAAGAAGAACACTGAACCAAAAAAGCAGTTCGATGCGTAGAAGGAGAATGAGATATTCAAGCAAGCCAGACAAGAATTTTAGAAGGAGGACATGTCGTCGACTTCAAGTGCGCAACAAGACAAGGAAGCAGCAGAATACAAGATGCCTCCATCATTGGATCATACCAATGGGATGCAACCCATGGGACAAGTAAGTACAATCAAAGGATTTTTGCAATCATGTGTAAAGGTATTAAGTGATCCATGATTTGTGAAAATATTGCAAAACATACTAGAAAAATGTAGCAGCGAGACGGAAGAAAAGATAGAACCAAAAACAGTTAATCACCTACACACAAGAGAAGAACACGTAGGGAATTTAGATTGAATGCTAACATTGGGGATTTCAATATGGGAGACATAATATTGGATCTAGGATCGAAAGTGAATGTATTACCAAAGAAGACATGGCAATGCATGGGAGAGACAACATTAGGATACTCACATGTTCAATTGAAACTAGCAAACCAACATAGAGACCTACCAATCAGTGGACCGAAAGGAGTGACCGTAGATCTTGATGGAGTATGCACTAAAGAAGACTTTGAAGTCATCGAAATAGTGGATGGCACAACACCTTACCCAACGTTGCTTGGTCTAGATTGGGCGTTTGACAACCAGGCCATAATCAATTTGAAAACTAGGAAAATGACATTTGAGTCCATAGAATATAGGGTCATCGCACCATTAGATCCATCATAAGGGGAGAGGTTTGTAGAACCTACTTGCCTAGACTTAGAGGAAATCAACCAGTTGTATAGAACAACTGCACGCGATGAGGATTACGTAAACCCAACTGCAGATGGGGTACCCATTTGGTGGAGCATTACTTCATGTGCAACGGACTCAGACACCAGTTTACAGAACTGGCAGCAGAGGCTACACAAAGTATCCATGTTAATATGTGCAAGAATAGATAGTGAAGTAAGACAGGTAGGCACAAAAATCAGGGAACCACCGAGTTTCCATAGACTAAATGATTTGGAAACATTCTTGACACAATCCAAGACACAGTGTTAGAGAACCAGAGACTGTTATCAATTGACTTAGCACTTAAGGCCACACCCGTAAGATGGTGGGGCACAAACAAAGAGACAATCACAAATTGGTACCAATGTAAGAGGTTACTGCGCATAAGGTTCGATGCAGAACAAAAAAACAACAAACATCAGAAGTACGAAGGACAAGGGACACCAGCAAAACACTTGGAGAAGTGCAGAATGTTGTGGAAAATGACACCCCCAAAGGAATGGCCTCATTACTTCATACACACTCTAGAGGGCATACGAGCGAATTGGTATACATACCAGGCATTGTGCAAGGGAACTGTGACCTGGACGACATTGCAACAGAATTTTTCAATCACTTTCTCATTTGAACATGAGAACCCCAACATAGATGCAACCCTTAAATGGAACAGAGGAGTAATATTCATCAAAGAACCAGAAGTACAATTGATCACAAAAGAACAACAGTGGAACAAACAGACAGTCAAGGACCTGTTGGCATGTTACCATGTATAGGAGGAAGCACCAAATAAAGATGATCCACATGATATTCAGATCAAAGAAGTAGAAGGAAAAAGAGACGTGGAAGGCCGACCCATAGAATCCAAAGTCATTTCTGTGTCGATCAAGGTAAAGAAAGTTAACATTGGGACAACTGAGTAGCCCAAAATGGCCAACATTGGAGATTATTGGGATGAACAAACAATAGAAAGCATCACAGAGTTGTTGCACGAATACAATGACATATTTCCCACAACATTTACAGAGATGAAGGGTATAGCCAGAGAACTAGGAGAAATGAAGATACTACTCAGACCTGACGCGAGACCTATTAGACAACGACCCTACAGATTGAACCTAATATACAAACAAAAGTCAAAGATGAGATTGACAGGATGCTCGAAGTTGGCATCATAGAACTGGTTGAGGAGCCAGAATGGATAAGCCCAATGGTAGTACAGGACAAGAAACAAGGAGGGATCAGGATATGCGTCGACTTAAGGAAGTTGAATGATGCATTCCTACATGACCCATTCCCTACACCGTTCACGGATGAAGTGTTAGAGAATGTTGGAGGACATGAAACTTACTCATTCACCGATGGATTCTCAGGCTATCATCAGATTAAGATAGCACATGAGGAAAGATACAAATCAACATTTGCGACAGAATGGGGATATTATCAGTACACAATCATACCGTTTGGACTGAAGAATGCACCAACAATATTCTCCAGAGTGGTCATCGCAACATTTAAAGAATTCATCCATCAATTTCTTGAAGTCGACCTTGATGATTGGACGGTCTATAGTTTATTGAAAAACCATGTGGAAGGTTTACGGCTGATGTTAGAAATATGCAGATAGTGCCAGATATCACTGAATATAAATAAATTCATATTTGGAACACCGTTTGGGATACTATTAGGTCATATAGTATGCAAACAAGGTCTATTAGTAGATCCAGCAAAGATCGCAGTCATTGTTAACTTGCCAGCACCAAAAACAGTCTATCAGCTAAGAGCGACGTTAGGAAACACATGATACTACAGGAAATTCATCAAAGGATATGTGCAGATCATTGCACCGATGGAAAAAATGTTAAGGAAGGATACAAAGTTTCAGTGGAACGATGAGTGTCAACACAGTCTGGATACCTTGAAGGAAAATATGGTTACCGTGTTGATATTAGTATTTTTAGACTGGGAGAAGACATTCCATGTGCATGTAGATGCATCAACGATAGCACTTGGAGCTATCTTAGCACAGCCAGGAGCAGGAGACTTGGATCACTCGATAGCATTTGCAAGAAGAAAGCTATCCGACTCAGAACATAACTATAACACTATAGAAAGAGAAGGCCTAGCCATGGTCTATGCACTGCAGAAGTTTAGGCATTACTTATTGGGAAAACACTTTAAGATGTTCACAGATTAGTCAACCCTAAAATACCTAGTCAACAAGCCAGTGTTGGGGGGGGATAATCTGTCGATGGTTATTTCTATTTCAATAATTTGACTTAGAAGTAATAGTTAAACCAGGAAAATTGAATGCAGGACCTGACCACCTATCAAGGGTCACGAATGGAAAAGAACATATGAATTTAGAATATAACTTTCCGGATGCACAACTATTCTCAGTATAGATTGCTGATGAATACTTCGCAGACATCATTCAGTACTTGAGTCCAGGTACTGCACCGCAATAATATATCACCGCGCAGAAAAAAAACCTGGTAGTCCACGCGGTCGACTATCAATTGATTGCAGGACATTTATATAAGATGGGCGCAGATAGCATCTTGCAAAGATACATGTTAGAACACAAAAGACCAAGAGTGTTAGCAGAATCCCACGAGGGAATAGTAGGAGGGAATTATGCAGGTAAAGCTACTGTGCAGAAGGTATTGTGCGCAGGACTATAGTGGCCAATGATTCATAGAGACTCGAAGGAGTACTGTCAAGGATGCGATGTTTGTCAAAGGGTAGGAAAAACCAATAGAAGGGACGATATGCCATTACGACCACAAGTAACATTATAGGCATTTGACAAGTGGGAAATAGACTTTTTGGGACCAATCAACCCACCTGGAAAAAGAATAGAGGCTTGGTACATTATCACCGTGACAAAATACTTAACAAGATGGGTGGAAGCTGCACCAGTAAAATATTGCAGCGCAGAAACAACAACGCACTTTTTGTTTGAACACGTAGTCACCATATTTGGGTGCCCAAGAGTTTTGATGAGCGACCGAGGCACACACTTCATAAATAACACCATTTGCACGATGAATGAAGAGTTTGAAGTCCATCATTAGAAGAGCACACCATATCATCCACAGGAAAATGGAACAGTGGAAACCTTCAACAAAATTCTGGAGAACGCACTGAAAAATATTTGTAACGTCAACATAGATGACTGGGACCTCAAAGTACTAGCAGTATTATGGGCATACATGACTACATGCAAAAGGATGATAGGGAACACACCATTTAAACTGGTTTATGGCCAAGAAGTAGTGGTGCCATTAGAATTCCTAGTACCAAGCTTGCATGTAGAAACCATCACACAAATGACAGAATGAGGCGCAGTATAGGAGAGACTGAATCAATTACTAACAATGGGGGAAGATCGAATATTAGCAAGATTCCACCAACAAGTTTAGAAGGCCAGAGACAAGGCTTGGCACAATAGACACATCAAGAAGAAAACGTTCAAGGAAGGAGATTTAGTATTGATGTATGATAACAAATTGTTTTAGCACCCGAGAAAGCTCATAATGCATTGGTTAGGAGTGTATGAGGTAAAATCAATCACAAATGGAGTAGATGTACAATTAAGAGATTTAGCAGGCGCAAAACTCAGAGGAATGATCAACGAGAGCCGACTGAAGTTGTACACGGACAGTCAACCGTCCAAAGAAGACATGGCAATGCATGGGATAAACAACATTAGGATACACACATGTTCAATTGAAACTAGCAAACCAACATAGAGTCCTACCAATCGGTAGACTGAAAGGAGTGACCGTAGATCTTGATGGAGTACGCACTAAAGAAAAATTTGAAGTCATCGAAATAGTGGATGGCACAACACCTTACCCAACATTGCATGGTCTGGATTGGGCATTTGAAAACCAAGCCTTAATCAATTTGAAAACCAGAAAATGACATTTGAGTCCAGAGAATATAGGGTCATGCACCATTAGACCCATTAGAAGGGGAGAGGTTTGTAGAACCTACTTGCCTAGACTTAGAGGAAATCAACCAGTTGTACAGAACAACTGGACACGATGAGGATTACGTAAACCCAACTGCAGATGGGGTACTCAGTTGGTGGAGCATTACTTCATGTGCAACGGACTCAAACACCAGTTTAGAGAACTGGCAGGAGAGGCTACACGAAGTATCCAAGTGAACATGTGAAAGAATAGACCATGCAGTAAGATGGGTAGGCATAGAAATCAGGGAACCACCCAGTTTCCACAGACTAAATGATTTGGAAACATTCTTTACATAATATGAAGACATAGTGTTAGAGAACCAGAGACTGTTATCACTTGACTTATCACTTAAGACCGCACCCGTAAGATGGTGGGGCACACACAAGGAGACAATCACAAATTGGTACCAATGTAAGCGATTACTGCGCATAATATTCAACGCAGAACAAAAAAACAACAAACATTAGAAGTACAAAGGACAAGGGACACCAGCAGAACACTTGGAGAAGTGCAGAATGTTGTGGAAAATGAAACTCCCAGAGGAATGGCCTCATTACTTCATACACACTCTAGAGGGCATACCAACGAATTGGTATATAGAGTAGGAATTGCGCAAGGGAACTGCGACTTGGATGACATTGCAACAAAATTTTTCAATCACTTTCTCATTTGAACATGAGAACCCCAACATAGATGCAACCCTTAAATAGAACAGAGGAGTAATATTCATCAAAGAACCAGAAGTACAATTGATCACAAAAGAACAACAGCGGAACAAACAAACAGTCAAGGACCTGTTGGCATGTTACTATGTACAGGAGGAAGCAATGAATGAAGATGATCCACACGATATTCAGATCAAAGAAGTAGAAGGAAAAAGAGACGTGGAAGGCCCACCCATAGAATCCGAAGTCATTTCTGTGTCGATCAAGGTAAATAAAGTTAACATCTGGACAATTGAGTAGCCCAAAATGGCCATCATTGGATATTACTGGGATGAGCAAACAGTAGAAAGCATCATAGATTTGTTGCATGAATACAATGACCTATTTCCCACAACTTTTATAGAGATTAAGGGTATAGCCGGAGAACTAGGAGAAATGAAGATACCACTTAGACCTGACGCGATACCTATTAGACAACGACCCTATAGATTGAACCCAATATACAAACAAAAAGTCAAAGATGAGATTGACAGGATGCTCGAAGCCGACATCATAGAACCAATTGAGGAGTCAGAATGGATAAGCCCAATGGTAGTACAGGACAAGAAACAAGGAGGGATTAGGATATGCATCGACTTAAGGAAGTTGAACGATGCATGCCTACATGACCCATTCCCTACACCGTTCATGGATGAAGTGTTAGAGAATGTGGGAGGACATGAAACTTACTCATTCACTGATGGATTCTCAGGCTATCATCAGATTAAGATATCACATGAGGAAATATACAAAACCACGTTTGCAACATAATGGGGATATTATCCATACACAACCATGCCATTTGGACGGAAGAATGCACCAAAAATATTCTCCAGAGTGGTCATCTCTACATTTAAAGAATTCATCCATCAATTTCTTGAAGTCTACTTGGATGATTGGATGGTCTATAGTTTATTGAAAAACCACGTGGAAGTTTTACGACTGATGTTAGAAAGATGCAGACAGTGCCAGATATCACTGAATATAAATAAATGCATATTTGGAACATCGTTTGGGATATTATTAGGTCATATAGTATGCAAACAAGGTCTATTAGTAGATCCGACAAAGAGTGCAATCATTGTTAACTTGCTAGCACAAAAAATAGTCTATCATCTAAGAGCGACGTTAGGACACACAAGATACTATAGGAAATTCATCAAAGGATATGCGTAGATCACCGCACCGATGGAAAATATGTTAAGGAATGATACAAAGTTTTAGTGGAAAGACGAGTGTCAACATGGTCTGGATACCTTGAAGGAAAATATGGTTACCACGCCGATATTAGTATTTCTAGACTGGGAGAAGACATTCCATGTGCATGTAGATGCATCAACGATAGCACTTGGAGCTATCTTAGCGCAACCAGGAGTAGGAGACTTGGATCACCCGATAGCATTTGCAAGAATAAAGCTATCCAACTCATAACATAACTATAACACTACAAAAAGAGAAGGCCTAGCCATGGTCTATCCACTATAGAAGTTTAGGCATTACTTATTGGGAAAACACTTTAAGATGTTCACAGATCAATCAACACTAAAATACCTAGTCAACAAGCCAGTGTTGGGGGGGGAGAATCTGTCGATGGTTACTGCTATTTCAAGAATTTGACTTGGAAGTAATAGTTAAACCAGGAAAATTGAACGCAGGGCCTGACCACCTATCAAGGGTCACGAATGGAAAAGAACCTACGAATTTAGAAGACAACTTTCTGGATGCACAACTATTCTCAGTATAGATTGCTGATGAATACTTCACAGACATCATTCAATACTTGAGTATAGGTACTGCTGTAATGTCCCCACTTTGGGACATCATCACAGGGAAGAGACTTATGATGACCAGAGTAGCCAGATGGATGTTATAGCGAGTACAGGGGTATTTGAGAGGCATTGTGGGGTCCAGTTGGCATTTATCATCATATTTTATCATTATGAGTCATTCTGCATAGGTTGGCTTTGGTTTCGTTTCATTCCGACGATTTCCATGATTTTGACTATTTTGAGCTATAAGTTAATTAAAATCACTGAAGAGGTCATTTTGGGCACATTACTTGGAGGAAACTCTCATTGTAATAGCTCATGGGAATTGGGAGGAGAAACACTACAGGATGGGATGGCTAGAAGTGACTTTCAGTGGCCAAGGAAGCCACAAGGAGAGATAAGAAGATTTTCAGAGGTAAAAACTTTAATTAATTAATTAAAGTGATTTAATTAATTAATTAAATATTAATAAAATGAAAGTCACTTTGGAGGGACAAGGTGAGCCAAAAAGTATAAAAGGAAGGCAAGGGCCTCTACTCAGGATTCATGTATGATCTTATTTTGATATTCGTCTTTTAGCTAGTGAGCCCGACATTGGGGGTTTTGAGGGTTTTGACATAACAAACCCTAGAGGACGATTCGGTGGTGAAATATTCCACCTATCTTGTCCCAAGATTGGTCTCAGAGATGTAATACTCTCCCACACCATTCTAGTTCCATATCTACTCAGTTGCAGGAGGATTCTACATCAGTTTCATGTGCAGATAGAGAGAGGGCGCATCAGTTGAGGAATTCCAGCAAGAGGGGCGCACCATCTTTGGAGAGAGATTCGTTGTAGGATATTAGTAGGGCCGTTGAGGATTCTATCACTTGGGTCTTCATTGCAGGGCCTTGGACATCAGATCTAGTGCTTTCTGAGATAGTTTTATGACTCAGATTATTTCTTGAGCAGTGGGGTGAATTGGAGAGAAGGAGGGCGTTTTTGAGATTCAGATCTAGTCAGTTTGGAGGGGTTACACTTTAGATCCAATCCTGAGACTTCACCTAGTGACTTGCAGTGGCTCGATCTACATTCCTGGGGAGTTTAAGAGCATTTGGAGGCCTCCTTCATCAGGGCCGAATTATCTAGGGTTACAATCATCCAGGGGGGTGCACCATTCAATAGAGGAGTTCAGATCTACAGGGTTTGAGAGTGGATTTGGATATTTGGACATCTGGATTGTCTTTACAGTTGCCCGATCTATCAGACGACATATTTCCAGGGTGATTGGATGATTTTGGTAGCAAGGCTGAATTGTTGAGGAGCTTCAACTATCCAGCAGGGCGTGGCACTTTCCAGCTTGGAGGTTGAGCATTCGTATGGCCCAGATCTACTTGCATTCAGTCTTCATTATATATCTAGCCTTTGGAGGCTTATGGGTATTGTCGGGAGCTTTTTGTAGTATCTCTATTATCTATCTTCTTGGCCACCTGTTGGCATCTTCATTGTAGTAGGTTCTTCTATCTTATTAATAAAGAAGATTTAAGATGTTTTGGCTTGTCTATCATATTGCGTATGGTTGAGGTATGTTCCATGGTTCTCTCTTCTTGTTATTTGCTGCAAACATTCATATAAACACATCAGTAAACCTTAAGGCCGAAATCAAGAGGCCATTCAGCAAGTAAACACACCTAAACTAGTATTCTAGCCAAGTGTTTGACGAAACACCGCAACCAGAAAAAGTTTTAAAAAGACACCAAAATAGTGATGATCCTTGCATAATGGATTGGGATGATTACAACTGTGCCGCAAGAATATATCACCGCTCAGAAGAAAAACCTAGTATTCTGTGTGACTGACTATCAACTGATTCCAAGACATTTATATAAGATGGGCGCAGATAACATCTTGCAAAGATACATGTTAAAACACGAAAGACCAAGAGTCTTAGCAAAATCCCACGAGGTAATAACAGGAGGGAATTATGCAGGTAAAGCTACTGTGCAGAAGGTATTGTGCGAGGACTATGGTGGCCAACGATTCATAGAGTCTCGAAGGAGTATTGTCAAGGATGTGATGTCTATCAAAGAGTAGTAAAACCCAATAGAAGGGACGAGATGCCATTACGACCACAAGTAACATTACATGCATTTTACAAGTGAGCAATAGAATTTTTGGGACCAATCAACCCACCCGCAAAAAGAACAGAGGCTTGGTACATTATCACCACGACAAAATAATTAACAAGATGGGTGGAAGCTGCACCAGTAAAATATTGCAGTACAAAAACAACAACACACTTTTTGTTTGAACACGTAGTCACCAGATTTGGGTGCCCAAGAGTTTTGATGAGTGACCAAGGCACACACTTCATAAACAACACCATCTGCGTGATGAATGAAGCATTTGAAGTCCATCATCAAAAGAGCACACCGTATCATCCACAGGAAAATGGCACAGTGGAAACCTTCAACAAAATTCTAGAGAACACACTGACAAAGAACTGTAATGTCAATAGAGATGACTGGGACCTCAAAGTACCAGCAATATTATGGGCATACAAGACTACATGCAAAATGTTGATATGGAACACACCATTTAAACTGGTTTATGGCCAAGAAGCAATGGTGCCATTATAATTCTTAGTACCAAGCTTGCACGTAGCAACCATCACACAAATGACATAACAAGGCATAGTACATGAGAGACTAGATCAATTACTAACCATGGAAGAAGACTGAATATTAGCAGGATTCCACCAACAAGTTTAGAAGGCTAGAGACAAGGCTTGGCATGATAGACACATCAAGAAGAAAACGTTCAAAGAAGGAGATTTAGTATTGATGTATGACATCAAATCATTTCAACACCCGGGAAAGCTCAGAATGAATTGGTTAGGACCATACGAGGTAAAATCTATCACAAATGGAGGAGATGTACAATTAAGAGATTTAGTAGGCGCAAAACTCAGATGAATGATCAACAAGAGCCAACTGAATCTGTACAAGGATAGTTGACCGTCCAATGAAGACATGGCAATGCATGGGAGAGACAACATTAGGATACTCACATGGTTAATTGAAACTAGCAAACCAACATAGAGTCCTACCAATCGGTAGAATGAAAGGAGTGAACATAAATCTTGATGGAGTACGCACTAAAGCAAACTTTGAAGTCATCGAAATAGTGGATGGAACAACACCTTACCCAACGTTGTTTGGTCTGGATTGGGCATTTGAAAACCAAGTTATAATCAATTTGAAAACCAGGAAAATGACATTTGTGTCCAGAGAATATAGGGTCATCGCACCATTAGACCAATCAAAAGGGGAGAGGTTTGTAGAACCTGCTTGCCTAGACTTAGAGGAAATAAACCAGTTGTACAGAACAACTACACGCGATGAGGATTATGTAAACCCAATTGCAGATGGGGTACTCATTTGGTGGAGCATTACTTCATGTGCAATGGACTCAGACACCGGTTTAGAGAACTGGCAGGAGAGGCTACACGAAGTATCCACGTGAAGATGTGAAAGAATAGACTGTGCAGTAAGATGGGTAGGCACCGAAATCAGGGAACCACCCAGTTTCCATAGACTGAATGATTTGGAAACATTCTTTACACAATACGAAGACACACTGCTAGAGAACTAGAGACTTTTATCACTTGACTTATCACTTAAGGCCACACCCGTAAGGTGGTGGGGCGCACACAAGGAAACAATCACAAATTGGTACCAATGTAAGTGGTTACTGCACATAATGTTTGACGCAGAACAAAAGAACAACAAACATTAGAAGTACGAAGGACAAGGGACACCAACGAAAAAATTGGAGAAGTGCAGAATGTTGTGGAAAATGACACCCCCAGAGGAATGGCCTCATTAATTCATACACACTCTAGAGGGCATACTAGCAAATTGGAATACAGACCAGGAATTGTGTAAGGGAACTACAACCTGGACGACATTGCAACATAATTTTTCAATCACTTTCTCATTTGAACATGAGAACCCCAACACAGATGCAACCCTTAAACAGATTAGAAGAGTAATGTTCATCAAAGAACTATAAGTAAAATTGATCACAAAAGAACAACATTGGAACAAATAGATAGTCAAGGACTTGTTGGCATGTTACCAAGTACAGGAGGAGGCACTGAATGAAGATGATCCGAACGATATTCAGATCAAAGAAGTAGAAGGAAAAAGAGACGTGGAAGGCCCACCCATAGAATCCAAAGTCATTTCTGCGCCGATCAAGGTAAAGAAAGTTAACATCAGGACAACTGAGTATCCCAAAATGGACATCATTGGAGATTACTGGGATGAGAAAATAGTAGAAAGCATCACAGAGTTGTTGTGCGAATACAACGACCTATTTCCCACAACATTTACAGAGATGAAGGGTATAGCAAGAGAACTAGGAGAAATGAAGATACCACTCAGACCTGACGCGATACCTATTAGACAACGACCCTATAGATTGAACCCAATATACAAACAAAAAGTCAAAGATGAGATTGACAGGATGATCGAAGCCGACATCATAGAACCAGTTGTGGAGTCAGAATGGATAAGCCCAATGGTAGTACAGAACAAAAAACAAGGAGTGATCAAGATATGCGTCGACTTAAGGATGTTTAACGATGCAAGACTACATGACCCATTCCCTACACTGTTCACGGATGAAGTGTTAGAGAATGTGGGAGGACATGAAACTTACTCATTCACCGATGGATTCTCAGGATATCATCAGATTAAGATAGCACATAAGGAAAGATACAAAACCACATTTGTGACAGAATGGGGATATTATGAGTACACAGTCATGTCGTTTGGACTTAAGAATGCACCAACAATATTCTCCAGAGTGGTCATCGCAACATTTGAAGAATTCATCCATCAATTTCTTGAAGTCTACCTGGATGATTGGACGGTCTATAGTTTATTGAAAAACCATGTGGAAGTTTTATGGATGATGTTAGAAAGATGCAGACAGTGCCAAATATCACTGAATATAAATAAATTCATATTTGGAACACCGCTTGGGATATTATTAGGTCATATAGTACGGAAACAAGGTCTATTAGTAGATCCAGCAAAGATTGTAGTTATTGTTAACTTGCCAGCACCAAAAATAGTTTTTCAGCTAAGAGAGACATTAGGACACACATGATACTATAGGAAATTCATCAATGGATATGCACAGATCACCGCACCAATGGAAAAACTGTTAAGGAAGGATACAAAGTTTCAGTGGAACGACGAGTGTCAACACGATCTGGATACCTTGAAAGAAAATATGGTTACCATGCTGATATTAGTATTTCCAGACTGGAAGAAGACATTCCATGTGCATGTAGATGCATCAAAGATAACACTTGGAGCTATCTTGGCGCATCCAGGAGCAGGAGACTTGGATCACCCGATAACATTTGCAAGAAGAAAGCTATCCGACTCATAACATAACTATAACACTACAGAAAGAGAAGGCCTAGCCATGGTCTATGCACTGCAGAAGTTCAAGCATTACTTATTGGGAAAAGATTTTAAGATGTTCACAGATCAGTCAACCCTAAAATACCTAGTCAACAAGCCAGTGTTGGGGGGTGAGAATCTGTCGATGGTTACTTCTATTTCAATAATTTGACTTGGAAGTAATAGTTAAAAAAGGAAAATTGAACGCAGGACCTGACCACCTATCAAGGGTCACGAATGGAAAAGAACCTAGGAATTTAGAAGACAACTTTTCGGATGCACAACTATTCTCAGTACATATTGTTGATGAATACTTCACAAACATCATTCAGTACTTGAGTACAGGTACCACACCGCAAGAATATATCACCACGCAGAAGAAAAATATAGTAGTCCACGTGACTGACTATCAACTGATTGCAGGACATTTATATAAGATGGGCGTAGATAGCATCTTGCAAAGATACGTGTTAGAACATGAAAGACCAAGAGTCTTAGCAGAATCCAACGAGGGAATAACAGGAGGGAATTATGCAGGTAAAGCTACTGCGCAGAAGGTATTGTGCACAGGACTATGGTGGCCAACGATTCATAGAGACTCGAAGGAGTACTGTAAAGGATGCGATGTCTGTCACAGGGTAGGAAAACCCAACAGAAGGGACGAGATGCCATTACGACCACAAGTAACATTATAGGCATTTGACAAGTGGGAAATAGAATTTGTGGGACCAATCAACCCACCCACAAAAATAACAGAGGCTCAGTACATTATCACCGCGACAGAATACTTAACAAGATGGGCAGAAGCCGCACCAGTAAAATATTGCAGCGCAGAAACAACAATGCACTTTTTGTTTGAACCCGTAGTCACCAGATTTGGGTGCCCAAGAGTTTTGATGAGTGACCAAGGAACACACTTTATAAACAACACAATCTGTGCGATGAATGAAGATTTGAAGTCCATCATCAGAAGAGCACACCATATCATCCACAGGAAAATGGCACAGAGGAAGCCTTCAACAAAATTATGGAGAACGTGCTAACAAAGATATGTAAAGTCAACAGAGATCACTGGGACTTCAAAGTACCAGCAATATTATGGTCATACAGGACTACATGCAAAAGGTTGACAAGGAATACACCATTTAAACTAGTTTATGGCCAAGAAGCAGTGGTGCCATTAGAATTCTTAGTACCAAGCTTGCACGTAGCAGCCATCACACAAATGACAGAACGAGGCACAGTACAAGAGAACCTAAATCAATTGCTAACCATGGAGGAAGATCGAATATTAGCAGGATTCCACCAACAAGTTTAGAAGACCGGAGACAAGGCTTGGCATGATAGACACATCAAGAAGAAAACGTTCAAGGAAGGAGATTTAGTATTGATGTATGACAACAAATCATTTCAACACCTAGGAAAGCTCAGAATGCATTGGTTAGGACCGTACGAGGTAAAATCTATCAAAAATGGAGGAGATGTACAATTAAGATATTTAGTAGGCGCAGAACTTAGAGGAATGATTAACGAGAGCCAATTGAAGCTGTACAAGGACAGTCGATCGTCCACTGCGCATTAAAAAAAAAAAAGAATAAAAAGGAAACAAAACCAAAGCAGGCATAGTGCGCTAGAGGGAGAAAGGCCACATGATTTTAGAAACACAGATTCAGAAAAGGATAATAGTCACATCAAAAGGGAAATAAGTAGGAAAAGGAAAGTCGACAAAAGAAGTACGACAAGACAACACTAGCAGAAATTGAACGACGGAAAGGACCGATGGGACACCACATTAATCATGCCAACTGGAGTCGGAAAAGAACCACTAATGGAAAGTATGAAGCCATTGGAGATGCATTGAACCCTCAGTGCATTAAACCCATAATGGAGGAAACATCCTCAACAAGCCTCATGGGAAGATGATACAACATGCGGGCATGGGAGCAACTAGTCTATTTGTGAAAGGAGAACATATAGAGAGAAATAGCAGCTAGAACGCACAGAGAGAGGCTATAGAGATCACATAAGTTATTCGAACCCAACGAACATTCGAAAATCACTGCTATGGCACCATCGAAGCTAGTAGAAGCAAGCCAGAGTGCTAGACCAACCAGGGTTCAAACTAGGTCACGAGGACCGTTGGAAGAAGGTGAAGAATAGCTGCCAGAGGTCATCAATGTTGACGAAATCCCATCCCCAGAAATGATACCAGTACAATCCATGCCGATACTAGAGGAAATCCAACAGTCAGAAGTAGAATCCATGAATATAGATACGCTAGCAGCAGCGCAAGAGCGACAAAACCAGGAAGCAGAAACCCTAAAAGAGATGCAACCAGAGCATACAGAAGAGACTTCAAAAGTTAATGGCATGGTGCTGAATCTGACAACAACAGTGGAGCCAGATGAGTCTCAAACGACCATCTCAGAACAACTAGTAGGGGAGATGGGTGAAGATGTCTTGGCTTGGCCGGAATGGGTTACGGTGGAGCAACCGGAAGCCGCTGGAACTTTGATCCAGCCACCACCACAGTAGAAAGACAAAATACATATACCAAGGTCACCCTGTAAGAAACTGACAACATAAATTGTTCTACCACGCATACCAGCTGGGGTACAGGTAGGACCAGAGCTACTGGGCCATGTCGGAAAGCTCAAATATTCATACCACTATGTAGTATATGAAGCCAAGTTCCTGGAACTTGCACCGAGGGTCTTCACACAGACCACGGGTACAACTCGAGTTGGAGAACCAATCAACCAACCATACCAGTGGGCAACTGGGCTAGAGAAAACAAGAATTCTAGGTCTGATAGACCTACCACATTTTGGCAGGGGCCAAAATATAACAGCATGCATCAAAAAACTATTAGTTGTTACACATGGAGGGGATATTTGGCTGGACAAGCTCGTCCCCATAACCATTGATATTATTGTGCAAACAATAGGATTACCAATTCGGGGTATGGTTTCTGCATTGCTTTTGGATGAAAAAACCAAGGAGAAAGTGCTAACATAAGAGATGAAGAAGAAGTATGGAACTGCCAGGGGGACAAGAGGGATAATCATCAAAAGGATCAATAATGCAATCACACAATTGGGAGCAAAATTCTTAGCCTGCAAGCTGCTGAGAAAATGTCGTAGGGAGGAAGTCCTAGCTGGAGTTGTTGCAGTGGCAGCCCAGTGCATAGAAGGCACCTCAATGAGTTGGGTGCCATACTTATTGAAATTGTTCCTAGAGGAATGCAAGGATGCGCAGGACCTAGGCACATAGTTCCACTACTCATGGATGATTACCTTAATAGCCTTCATGGGATGGAAAGAGCCAATATATGTAGTTTTTTGCACCAGACCAAAGCCGCAGAGAGTGAGATACTTGTTTCTCAGAGCCAGACCAGAATTGAGGAGCAATAAGGAGAACATATCCATTTTTGAGGGATACCTACACGACCTACAGGAAGCCATCTCCAAGACGTGGAGAATTACACCAGAAGTTGTCGCACGATATGCAGACATCACCAAATTCTGGGCAACATGAAAAACAATGTCGATACAGGCAAATAATGATTCGATGAAACAATGGCTATAGATGTGCTACTGCATCACAGAGGGTGATATTGACATGGTTATCAGAGAATGGCTCGAGGAATGGAGGATTCCAGCCATTACCTAGGAATTGTTGGAAAGAACAACAAAGGAAGAGGCAGAGCAGGGAGAAACGTAGCCTCTAGAAATCCAAGTGCCCAAGAAACCAAGAACGGGCCAAGGAAAGCCAACACAAGTAGATGAAGGGCCAAAGAAGACAGGGACCCATAAGGGGAAGAATGAGAATACAAAACCGACTAGGGAATAGAAGAAACAGGCTGAGGGAGTGGAGGAGACCACCTCAAATCCCAACACATAGGAACCAGGGGGAAATAAGAGACCATCCACACAGACATAAGGTGCACGCAAGAAATCAAAGGCATAATGAACACCGCCATAATATATGATCACGAATGACGACGAGGTGATGATCGCCAAAATGGTCCAGGATTATCTAACTGAGGATTTTAACCATGTTGCACATCATAGGGACAAGATCCAAGAGGAGTTGGAAGACATACAAAAACTCATCAAACAAATCGGGGAAGGGTAGATAGTAAGTAGAAATAGGGGCATAGAACCATCAACACCACATATCAAGGAAAGAGTGGAGGTATAAGAAAAAGATCCATTCCACTCATTACTGCACACAAACACAACATTCTACATCACACCTAGTATGTTGCGCATGGATAAAATCATGGCGCATACACCCTTGAAGAATTTAAGCAACATCCAATTGGTCTTGACATTGGATGCCATCCAAGGCACTACACAAGTTATAGGTTAGCATCGACCACAAGGTATAGTCTCGTGCACACAAAGACTTAGTCGAATTACAATGAGAAACATAGAAGTGAGAGGCACTGAAAAAATTCTGTGAGCAGGCCAATTCTGAAACTCAGGAGGAAAGAGAACGCATGAACAAACTGGAACGAAGAGTAGGAGGAATTTTTGTGAATATTCCAAACACCACACAAGGAAATGAAGTTGCAGTAGCATAAAATATTGATCAGATTGTGCAAACAATCGAGAAATACCAGAAGGATATTGAGAATCTTTGAGAGCATATCATACCAACCACGCCACCAGCAGTGAAGGAGCAAAGGAAGCAAGAAGAAACAATGCAGCTGTAGGAGATAGAGCAACAGGTTAGCACAACCGCTGACTTGTTCGATAAAGCAGCGCAGCTTTGGACCAGGTTGGAGGAGGATCCGTAGGTCCAACAATGGGACAGGGAAGAGGAAAGGATCAATGCAATGATCCAATATCTCAAGTAGAAGCATGGGACAATACCAATCCCAGAATGAGTCAAAGGGACGTAGGATATGAAGAAGTTGTAGGCATAACTCATCACTGCCCAAACGCAGAAACATGAGTGTTAGGCTCAAATGGAGCCATCATAGGAAAAGGTAGCATAATTACTGGCACAGGCAAAGGAAGATAAGACACAGATAGCATAGACCCAAGAAAAATGTGCAGGATTTATAAGCGACAAAGTGGCAGTCCAAGTAGTGGACACAATCAAGGAGAAGACCGTGCAGGCACTGACACAAGCAACAAAGCTCAAGGAAAAGTTCCAGAAGATAAACAAGGAGATCAAGGAAGCTTAGAAGGATTAGGTGGCTTGGGACGAGCCACATGTTAGTGTTGGGGGCCTGTTGGAAACAAGCCTAAGTAGAAAGAAGGATGATCATGGGGAAGGAAAGCGTGCAAAAAGATAAGCGACAGCTAGAAGGAAACACAACATGCACACATGCAAGAAAGCGTGCACAAGGAAAGCGACAACTGGATGGAGGAACAACACGTGCACATGGGAGGAAGACCTAATGTTGGTAGGGTTAGGGTTTTGGTAACTAATTTTAATGGTTGAAGAGCCAAAGATGTATAAATACCGATACTGAGGTATTGTGGAAGAGTTTAGAGTTTAGAGTGGAGAGTTCTGTATTTTTGAGGGATTTTGTAGTTGTTCTGATTTAGTTAGTAGTTGGCTTTGCATTATCGTAAATATGTATGAGTTGATGCGATATGTAATGTTATTGTATGAAATATTTTGTAAGTTGTTGAGCTAGAGGAGAGGAGAGAAGGTAGATCTTGAGGATTAGATTGCAGGCTAAGGATCCTGGTGCAGTCTAGTTTGCCTCATATAGATCTTACCCATCTGAGGAGAATTGTAAGCGCGCGACGTCGTAGATGCAAAACTACCATAATAAAAGAGCCGAGAGACAAATATTTTTGGACGTAGCCTAAGAGGGGGTGAACCACAGTAATATCTATGTAATGTGATGAATGCATGCATATATTTTTCCTCTTTTCAGTAGTTGAATATTGTGCTTAATGAATGAATGGGTTATTATATTGATATGAAATATGGTTGCGTTATTAAGGAAACAAGTTGCTGAAGGTAATGCACAGTCGCAAATAATAGTAGGTTACAATCACTAGTTATAGTAAATGGCTCTGAATATAGATCTCATACCTCATACACAATCCTGGGTTGTAAACACCTGATTCTTACAACCACCCATTAAAGCTATCTCAAGTGAGACTGCGCAATGCATTCTATGTGATGTGTTTCTTTTTGGTTTACCAGGAGGGCCGATAGTTTTAGAGGCTTTGTTGGAAACCCGAAAGACGTGAACCCTGGGTCAATAAGAAGCTCAAAGTAGAATAGAGGAGAGTAACTAATAGACATTGATGTACTCTCGCACAACAAATCATGATACATAAGACTGTCCTACATGTTGAGTTGTGAAAAAGGTACAAATATTCTCCTTATTACCATGGTTTATGATATATTCTTGATTGACTTTTCTATTAATTAGAAGTAATTAGGAAAGAAAATGATTAAAAAGTCTTCTAGAAATGTTATTGAGTGATATTAGATAATTTCTGAATTTTGATTTGAATTGTTTGATTTTATTGCAGAAAATGGACAATTGTTGTTACCTCAAGATAATTAAAGAGATCCTAAAGATACATAAGTTGTTGAAGATCAAAGGAATCAGACATAAAGCGGTTTATAAGAAAATTGACTCTTTATTTTGTAATCTTTATAAATAGTAAAAGAAATCCTGAGGATCTCTCGATCCTCAGGATAGCTTAATTCACTCATGTCATTGTAATATATAGAGGACGATGAACAATAGAGATATATCCAAGAAATTCAATCAAACATTCAGATCTCTGAATAGCTCTGTACAAGCAGTCCATTGTAAATGATTTACCAGTTATGGAATTAATGAAAGCCTTGAGCGTTTTGATCATCTTTGCGTACTGAGTTTTTAGCAGCAGTATCTTCTGAAGATCGTGGGCCCAGTCGGAAGGAGTTACTGTCTCATATGTAATTGTATCAATTCTATTTCAGTTCTGTGATTGAATTTCCTTACAATAGTTAAGAAAAAATCATGAGTGTATTGATTCTTTTATAAATTGGTTATGCTATTCAATTACAGAAGATATATGTTTCATTTGAAGGTTATCGATTGTTGTTCCATTTCCCATTGCTGTTAGTTTATTGCTTGAGGGTTCCTTTCATTTTCACATACGTTGTTCCTTTTATCAACTTTTCATTTGTTATTCCTTTCTCTTAAATTCACATTTGTTGTTCCTTCTTACTTTTACAGTAATTCGTTTTTCTTTTCCAGCAGGTTAAGTAATCATTGATAGATTGATTCCTTAAGTATGTTCACAGATTAAAATTATTGTTTCTTAGCTAGATGAATTAAGAAAATTGATTAATGTTTTGTTTCATGGTATGTTATTGATCAGATTACAATTCAGTTGAGTGAGTTCTTAGTTTCATAGTTTTAATGAATGTGTGAGGAACTTGATTATTGATAAACTCAGATTTTCTTTAACTACACGATTTTAACCTCTACAACTATCTGCATAGACTTTGCTGATCTTCTTGAAAGAAAAGACAAATCCTTGGTTGATAAATTAATGTCAGACTAAGGTTGTTTTTAGGACATCTTTAGAGCCCAAAATTTTGGCGTCGTTATCGGGGAGAATGTCAAAGATAGCATAGGTTATGTCTCTGGAGGATGAGGTATTGAAAGTGAAAGGTAAGAACCTATGTAGGCAACAAGTAAAATAATTGTGCCAACACAGACCTTCAGCTGATGCATAGAGGTTATATAGGTGCTTACAATTTCGTGTGAGTGTGTATGAAAAAGAAGAAAGAACCTAAAAAATTAAAACCCCCACCAAAAAATACCAAATCCCAGGGCTCAGTGCCCCTTGGAAGGAGCACTTTCATAGATGAAATTATCCAAAAAGATGAATCTCAAGCCTCAGTTGGACCATGAAAAGGATCCACCCGAATCTCTCAAGCAACAAATTCACCAACTGCAGCTCATGCTGAGGTTCATAGCGGAATTGAGGGGACTGAACAAAGTTTCCAAAATACACATACTCCGCCTCTCAGCCCTTTAGACGAGGGAATTTCTTGTAATTTGGAGGAAGGAGAAGGGGAAACCAGTGGAATTGATGAGGCAAATCCACCACCTGAACCTGGATCTCCTATGATTCTGATAGGAGAAGGAACACATGAAATCCCCTATATATGTAGTGCGATTAAATCTTCTAAGGGACCAAATAATCAACCACCCCGAATAGAACACCCGGACCAAGAAATAATTGAAGGTTATTGGTGTATTTTCAACCAAATGGCACAACCAAATCAACCACAGACCCAAAATTCCACTTTGGAATATCCTATAGTCGATCTGGTTGCTATTGCCCCAATGAAAGCCGTTCCATTGCAGAATCTTCCAACCTTTCATGGATTGATATTAGAGGACCCTGATGCATTCTTATTCGAGTTTTATGTCCTGTGTAGAGGCTATGACTACACCTTTGAACCCCAAAAACTGAAAATATTTCCTTCCACCTTGAAAGGAGAAGCTTTGTGATGGTTTATGGGACTAGGAGGAGGAACCATAAATTCATGGGATGAAATGAAACAAGATTTCCTTACTAAATATCAAGATTACTGTAGAACCAAGGATTTAAAAGATGAAATATTTAAAATGACTGCAAAATAAAATGAAGCATTAGAAGAATATATTAAAAGGTTTCAATATAACTTGCAAATATCACCTTACGGTACACTACCAGGTGAGGTAATTAAAGCCACTCTAATAAAAGGTATGAAGGATGAATGGGTAGAAACATTGAATTTAATGGGAAAAGGTGATATTTATCAAGAAACTTATGGTAACATTGTCCAATTGTGCATCAGGTGTTCACGAGGAAGTACATGAACTAGATTGGGAATACGGGCTCCCATCACCAGAAGTAGCAATATTACTAGTGGGAGTGTCACCCGAGCAGAAGTTGGTAATCTTTTAGAAAATTTAAAAACACACATTTTGAGCACTCTGACTACACAATTGGATGTTCTACAGGTTAGACAAAAGCAAGCAGAAGTAGAAAATTCATTGGCTATATTTTGTCCATGATGCAGAAGAAAACATGGTTTGAGGGACTGTCCCTTGGATGTGGTTCGAGTTTGGGCCATATGTGCCAAAGACCACGTGACAGAGAAATGTCCATCACTCCCAGGACTAAAAGCTGTCCTTAAATAAGGGGAAGAGGAAACATAACTGGTATATCTGATGGCTTAGCATCACCAATGGCAGGCTCGTCCCTGACGCAGTCGCACCCTCTGCCTTAGCAAAGGTCTCTATGCTGACCTCCCGGTGTTAAGGATCGTTCAAATTCCACCTTCGAGCCGAAGTGACTCCTTCGATTCTCCACTGGAATCTCTATTAGAATTGATCCACAGGTCTTTTCTACTCCTCACAGCCTCTAGGCCCAATCTCTTCTCCGTTCACAACAGAAAAGTAGAGATCGGGTTTCGAGGTTTTCTAATCCCCGATGTCACGAACTTTTGTCTTCTCAATTTTCCGATCTCCGATATCCTGTGATACTTCAACTTTAGTTAGCCCCCTGGGCTAGACTCGTGGTCCATGTGACCTTGCCTTATGTAACCACATTCCTATCTCCTTTCGGAGTTCAGGGTTTTGAATATCGAAATGTATTGGACCTCTTGTCCTCAGGATCCCCGATCTCTCGAATTCCGATATCCCAATAAGACTCTTCCCTTTCGTGACTTTTCCTGAAGTTATGGATTGTTGCCACACATCCCCTCAAGATGGAAGATCCTGATATACTCTCGGGATATCACGACTTCAATTCCCGAAGTGTCCCGGCATCTTGTCCTCGAAACTCCTGAAATGTCGATGGACTCTCGATCTCCACCACGTGTCCCAACCGATGGACGGTCCTGATTCAATCCCAGGATTTCACGACTTGCGATGCCCCGATGACACAATTTCTATGTCAACTTGAAACCCCGATAGCCGAAATACTAACGGGTTCTCGATTTCTTCCATGTGTCTCAATAGATGGACGACTCAGATTGATTCCAAGATTTTCACTATGAAAATTCCCGATCTCCTGTCATCGTGACTCCCTATTTCACGAACGCCAAAATCCTGATGGCCATGCCTCTCGTCGAGACTTTCACCCTCCTGTTCATGAAGATTAAACCTCATGCAACTTCTGGCTGATCCAACGGCTGACGGGTATCTAAGTGAGATCTGACGGTCCACAATCTGCTGAGCTTGCACCTTGGAAACCCGGTCATAACCTCCTTGCTCCTTTGTCATATCGGATGGCTGGCGGGATTTCGCTAATCCTCTATAATATGCCTTCTTAATACTTCCAGTCGCAACTTCCCTGCGCTGTCCTTCAATGGTTTAGAATGCCTTATCCTTCCTGAGCTTTCTCACAACTCTGAGTCTTAGAGAAGACTCTTGCGCACACTCCTTGTGGAAACCTTTAGACACTTCCAAGTGTTGAATTCCCTTCGACCCTGCGCACACCTACAACAACAGTCTTTCGATACTTCACTCAGATACGCAACTCCGAGAATTTCCTCGGCCTGCGCACTCCTTGCACGGCTCCTATGCCCAACTGCACTCTGAGGAAATGAGAACAAAATCTATCTCTCCTAATCTTTCAGAGACAAACCTCTGAACCTTTTGTCAATGCACTCCTTGCGGACAATTCAACTGCACTCCTTGCAGGAACTCTTGCTCAGATAGAGAAACAATTGAAACTCATTTCTCTTACTCTCTCTCTCTCTCTCAGATTTCAAACATTCAACCAAGAAATCATTCATACATAGCATAAAAGAAATGGCATGACATAAATAGTAAAACATTCATGAGCATAACATTCAAAAATGCATACACAGAGAATACATGAACACCATGAGTCTGAATCACAGCTTCTTTGTATTAATTCATAACTTCTGTACATGGAGTCTACTACACAACTCTCTGCTTCTCTTCTATGCTCTCTTCTGATATTGTTACAATAATACAAGTGAGGGTGTCTATATCCATTTTCCCTCCACTCCTTCTAAAACTGTCTAATCTAATATTCAATTCTACCTACTTACATAAATGCTTTCTACCTACTATGGAAGAGAGTGGATAACTCAAGGTCCTTTACAATATATAAGTGTGCCTCTCCTTAAATATCACATTTAAGTTTGGCACATCCAATCTTCAAAAGTTTTTAAACAATTTATCATGTGCTCAAAATGTGTTGCGCTTGCCCCACGCTCGCTTGATGTTGGCGATGCTCCTGCATCATACTCCCTCGCTTGAAAATTTTCATGGGCTCTTGTCCATGAGGTCTTGCACGCTCTGTCCATGCTTCTGAATCTCTACTTCATTCTCCTAGCTGGCATCTTCAATTATATGTCCCTTCCATTTTATCAAATACTCAAAGTATTGCTTTCGCCTGGTCTTCTTGCTAATTCTTTTGTCTAGTATGCTTTCCATTTGTGGCTTCTCTGCAATTGGCATCTGCTTTTGCCACTGAATCTCTGACTGCTCATTTTCTGTCCCCACTTCCTCAAGTTTATATGGGTACAAATCTTAGACATTGAATATTGGAGAAATTCCGATCCCATCAGGTAATTCAATCTCGTAAGCATTCGTCCCAAATTTCTTCAAGACCTTGCATGGTCCGATCTTCTTCATCTTCAGTTTATTATATTTTCCTCTTGGGAACCTTTCCTTTCTCAAGTGTGCTAGAATCAAATCACCAAATTCAAATTGAAGTTGTCTCCCATGTTTATCTGCTCTGCGTTTATACTCCTGGCTTGAATTCTGCAATCACTCCTTCACCTAGCTGTGAAGTTCCTTCATCACCTCTGTGAAATCTTCTGCACTAGCACTCCTAGTTCCATTCAATTATGTATCCCTCAACTCAGAAATCCCTCTCGGTTGTATGCCATAAACAATCTGAAATGGACTCTGCCCTGTGCTTCTTTTAACTGATTCGTTATACGCAAACTCTACCTGTGGTAATATGTTGTCCCACTGCTTGTGGTGTTTTGTCACCAAGCTCCTCAACAAGTCTCCCAGACTTCTGTTCACTGCTTCAGTTTGTCCATCCGTCTAAGGATGATAAGATGAAATAAATGATAATTTAGTTCCCAAATTCTTCCATAAGGTCCTCCAGAAGTGTCCCACGAACTTAGTGTCTCGATCCGAAGCTATGCTCCTTGGTAAGCCATGAAGTCAAATGACTTCTTTAAAAAACAGATTCGCAATATGAGTTGCATCACTGGTTTTCTGACTTGGAATAAAGTGTGCCATTTTTGAAAATATATCCACCACCACAAAGATTGAGTCAAACCCTCTTTGTGTTCTTGGTAACCCCAATATGAAATCCATGTTGACTGCATCCCACGGCCTCTCAGGTATGGGAAATGGTTGATAAAATCCTGCATTCTGTTTCTTTCCTTTTGAATGCTGACAAATTCTGCATCTGTCCACAAATATTTTAACTTCTGCTTGCATTCCTGGCCAAAAGTATGACTCATTCAGTTTTGTGAATGTCTTTTCATGACCGAAGTGTCCGTCCAATCCTCCACTGTGTTTTTCCTTCAGTAGGTTCTCCCTCATGGAGCATTTTGGAATACAAAGCTGATTGCCCTTAAACAACAATCCTTCCTGGATCATATATTCTATCCATTTGCTTTTATCTCTGAGAACTGGATTCTCAGCTGCTTCATACGCCTCCTTAAAATCTGGATCACCTGCGTACATGTCCCTGAGATCATCAAAACCCAATGTTTTGACTTTGAACTCCTGCAACAACAAACACTTTCTGCTCAAAGCATCAACAACTTTGTTAGCAGTACCAGAAATATGTTTAATCACAAAAGTGAAATTCTGCATATATTCAACCCATTTTACATGTCTCTGATTCAAATTTTCCTGTTGAGTCACAAACTACAGTGCATGATTGTCACTGTATAAGACAAACTCCTTCGGAATAAAATAGTGTCTCCACTTCTTCAATGCCTGAATGATAGCATAAAATTCCTTGTCATATGTGGAGTATTTCACCTTCGCTTCATTTAGCTTCTCACTGAAGTATGCTATTGGCCTATCTTCTTGACTCAAGACTGCCCCTATTGCAAATCCACTTGCATCACATTTCACTTGAAATATCTTTTGGAAATCCAGCAACACCAGAATTGGTTGTTCTTTGATTTTCTTCTTCAACAGATTAAAACTCTTCTCAACCTCTTCTGTCCAGTGAAAAGATTTATGTCTTTTCTTCACTATGTCCATCATTTCTGCACTAATTCCACTGAAATTCCTGATGAAATTTCGGTAGAAACTAGCCAATCCGTGAAAACTTCTCACCTCAAATATGTTCTTCGGTGATGGCCAATTCTTGATCACCTCCACCTTATCTGGATCCATCCTCAACTTGTCTGCAGATATAATGAATCCCAAATAAATGAGCTCTGTATTCATGAATGAGGATTTCTTCATGTTTATCAACAACTTCTCCTATCATAGCCTCTTCATCACTGTAGCCAAATGCTTCAGATGTTCAGCCTCCGTTTTACTAAAAATCAGTATGTCATCCAAATACACAATGACAAATTTTCTGATGAACTCCTTCAGAACTTCGTTCATCAACCTCATAAAGGTAATTGGCGCATTTGTTAAGCTAAATGGCATAACAAGCCATTCATACAACCCTTCATTGGTTTTGAATGTTGTCTTCCATTCATCACCTTCTCTCATGCGGATTTGATGATAACTGCTTTTTCAGATCAATCTTTGAAAAATACTTTGCCCCACTCAAGCAATCCATCAGATCATCCATCCTTGGAAATGGAAATCTATACCTAATGGTTATCTTGTTAATGGCTCTTGAATCAGTACACATCTTCCAGCCTTCATCTTTCTTTGGACTGAGTACTGTCGGAACAACACATGGACTCAAGCTTTCTCTAACCAACCCTTTGTCCAACAAATCCTGGACTTGTCTTTTGACCTCTTCATTCTCCTGCGGCGTTAATATGTACGCTTCTTTGTTTGGAAAACTAGCTCCTGGTATGAGATCAATATGATGACTCACACTTATGATCGGTGGCAACGAACGAGGTAGTTCGTCCACTACTATGTCAGCGAACTCTTCCAATAGTTCCTGAACCTTTTCTGGTAAATCGTCCACTCTTGTGTTGGTTAAAATAATCTTTGGCTTCCTGACCATAATGAATTGTGGTTCCTCCTTCTTCTTGACCTCGGTAAGGAGTTCCTTCCCACTCATGAGAAGTACAGTGTTACTTCCGGTTTCACCTCCTTATCCTTAATTGGGAGTAACATGTGAGTCCTCCCATTCTTTTCTAAGGTATATGTATTCATCCTCCCATCATGAATCACATTCCTGTCATATTTCCATGGTCTACCCAGCAATAGATGACACACATCCATAGGAATAACATCACACAAGATCTTATCATTATATCCTCCTATATTAAATTCAACTAAACATTGTTTAGTGACATTTACCTGATGTCCTTTCTGTAGCCATGAAACTTTATATGGACTTGGATGTTCAATCATCTTCGGCTCCAGCTTTTCTACCATCTCTGTCGAAACGAGATTATCTGTGCTACCACTGTCCACAATGACCTCGCATACCCTGTCCTTGGTTTTGCAAGCAGTTCGAAAAAGTATATTTCTTTGGACTGAACTCTCCACTTCCTTCTCTGGTGTCAAAAGAACTTTTCGCATCATCAGTGATCTTCCTCCTTCAACATCTTCTGCCTCAACATCTCACCTTTGTGCTTCGGCGATGTGTCTCTCCACCCTCTTTCTTTTTATCTGGACACTTGTAAGACTTGTGCCCATTCTTTCCACATGTGAAGCATGTTATTACTCCACCTCTTCCTCTACCTCTAGTACGAGGAAAAGTACTATTATCAGCATAATCTCCTCTTTGCTCAGTATGTTGTCCTCTTTGTTCAACATATTTCCCTCGCTGTGAGATTCCACCTCTCTCAGTTTGAGTCTGAGGTTTCTTCTAGTCCTCCTTGGGCTTCTGATATTTACCTTGGGCAACTGACTTGCCTTTGGGCTGACTTCTGCCTCGGCCTCTCTGACCCTGCTTTCAGCTCAGCTTCTCTTCAGCTTTTAGTGCCATATGATAAGCATCTTCCATTGTTCGGATGGTTACCATGCTCATCTCATCCTTAATGTCATATCTCAGGCCATTCATGTACCTGGCAACCTTTTCATCATCGCTTTCCCGATGACCTGCCTTGATGTTCAGCCTGTAGAATTCTTCAGTGTATTCTTTCACTGTCATCATCTTCTGTCTCAGGTTCTGCATTCTCTTGAATAGAGTAATCTGGTAATCTCTGGGGATGAATTTTTCCTTCATCTTCGAGATCATCCTATCCCAACTCCTGATTTTCTACTTACCTTTGCAGCGTCTGTCATATTGTAGTTCATCCCACCAAAATGCTGCATGTCCCTTCAATCTCATGACAGCATGTTTGACCTTCTTGTCTTCTTCAAAATCTTCATAGTCGAAATAAGTATCCAGAGCTCTAATCCGGTCTAGAAGCTCTTCGGCATCTAGGTTTCCCTCATAAATTGGAATGTCCATTTTCTCTCTTGCACCCATTCTTGCAATAGCTCTAATCAAACGTTCGTTTGCGGAATCTTCGGCTACAACTTCCTCTTCCTCATGTCCAGTATCATCTTCATTTTCAGACTCACTGATATCTCCTACATTAGGTGTGCGCCTTTGTCTTATCTCCACGTCCACAAGTCTGGTGCGTATGTTATGCAGATCTCTTTCTACTTCTAGATTCTGCACCTGCCTACCCCTTCCTATGGAAATTTCCCTTTCCTCTTCCAGATTGGGTGATTGTCTGTCCCTCTTTCTTGGCGGCATGGTGAATTTTCCTTTTCTCTACTATAGAAAGCAAATAACCTTTCTGTGCTCTGATACCAAACCTGACACAATCGCACCCTCTGCCTCAGCAAAGGTCTCTGCGCTGACATCCTGGTCTAAAGGATCGTTCAATTCCACCTTTGAGCCGAAGTGGCTCCTTCGATTCTCCACTGGAATCTCTATTAGAATTGATCCACAAGTATTTTCTTCTCCTCGTAGCCTCTAGGCCCAATCACTTCTCCATTCACAACAGAAAAGTAGAAATCGGGTTTCAGGGTTTTCCAATCCCTGATGTCACGAACTTTTGTCTTCTCGATTTCCCGATCTCCAATATCCCGTGATACTTCAACTTCAGTTAGCCCCCTGGTCTAGACTCGTGGTCCACGCAACCTTGCCTTATGTGACCACAGTCCTATCTCCTTTCGGGGTTCGGGGTTTCGAATATCGAAGTGTATTGGACCTCTTGTCCTCAGGATCCCTGATCTCTTGAATTATGATATCCCGATAAGACTCTTCCCTTTCGGGAATTTTCCTGAAGTTATGGATTGTTGCCACGCATCCCCTCAAGATGGACGGTCCTGATATACTCTTGGGATTTCATGACTTCAATTCCCAAAGTGTCCCGACATCTTTTCCTCAGAAATCTCGAAATGTCGATGGACTCTCGATCTCCACCACGTGTCCCAACCGATGGATGGCCCTGATTCAATCTTGGGATTTCACGACTTGCGATGCCCCGATGACACAATTTCCCTGTCAACTTGAAACCCCAGTAGCCAAAATACTAACGGGTTCTCAATTTCTGCCACGTGTCTCAATAGATGGATGGCTCAGATTGATTCCAGGATTTTCACTATGAAAATTCCCGATCTCTTGTCATCGTGACTCCCGATTTCATGAACGCTAAAATCCCGATGGCCACGCCTCTCGTCGGGACTTTCACCCTCCCATTCATGAAGCTTAAACCTCATGCAACTTCTGGCTGATCCAACGGCTGACGGGTATCTAAGTGAGATCCGACGGTCCACAATCCCCTGAGCTTGCACCTTGGAAACCCAGTCGTAACCTCCTCGCTCCTTTGTCAGATCAGACGGCTAGCGGGATTTCGCTAATCCTCTACAAAGAATTCTGATTGTCTGTTTCTTCCCCCTGATGATTTCTACGAGTGAACCACGGATTCTTCCTTGGGCTTTCAACCTGCGGTGCAAACTTACGACACCTTCTTAGTACTTCCAGTTGCAACTTCCCTGCACTGTCCTTCAACAATTTAGAAGGCCTTATTCTTCCTGATCTTTCTCACAACTCTGAGTCTTAGAGAAGACTCTTGCACGCACTCCTTGCGGCAACCTTCAGACACTTCCAGGTGATGAATTCCCTTCGACCCTGCGCACACCTGCAGCAACAGTCTTTCGATACTTCGCTCAGATACGCAACTCTGAGACTTTCCTCAGCCTGCGCACTCCTTGCATGGCTTCTGTGCGCAACTGCACTTTGAGGAAATGAGAAAAAAATCTATATCTCCTGAGATTTTAGAGATGAACCTCTGAACCTTTTGTCAACGCACTCCTTGGGGACAATTCAACTACACTCCTTGCAGGAACTCTTGCTCAGATAGAGAAACAATTGAAACTCATT
>ML780253.1:325837-347349 GCA_009831015.1 Picea engelmannii
GGAAATGAGAAAAAAATCTATATCTCCTGAGATTTTAGAGATGAACCTCTGAACCTTTTGTCAACGCACTCCTTGGGGACAATTCAACTACACTCCTTGCAGGAACTCTTGCTCAGATAGAGAAACAATTGAAACTCATTTCTCTTACTCTCTCTCTCTCTCAGATTTCAAACATTCAACCAAGAAATCATTCTTACATAGCATAAAAGCAATTGCATGACAGAAAGAGTAAAACATTCATGAGCATAACATTCAAAAATGCATACATAGATAATACATGAACACCATGAGTCTGAATCACAACTTCTTTGTATTAATTCAGAACTTCTGTACATGGAGTCTACTACACAACTCTCTTCTTCTCTTCTATGCTCTCTTCTGATATTGTTACAATGATACAAGTGAGGGTGTCTATATCCATTTTCCCTCCACTCCTTCTAAAACTGTCTAATCTAATATTCAATTCTACCTACTTACATAAATGCTTTCTACCTACTATGGACGAGAGCGGATTGCTCAAGGTCCTTTACAATATATAAGTACGTCTCTCCTTAACTATCACATTTAAGTTTGGTACATCCAATCTTCAAAAGTTTTAAAACAATTTATCATGTGCTCAAAATGTGTTGCGCTTGCCCCATGATTGCTTGATGTTGGTGATGCTCCTGCATCAGTCCCCCAGGTACGCTACAAGATCCCTCTTCTTTCTTTTCTGGGCAGTATAATCAACAGACTAATTCTAGAAATGCATGGCAGTGCCAACCATTTACTAACCCCACCTGGAAGTCCTAACAATATCCTACTACACCTTGGCCAAATCAACCAGTTGCTAATCCTACTTGGCCTTACTTGCAATACCCTACCCCATTTTGGAAAAATTCAAACAATAACTCATATCCTTCACAGTGGACTAACACAGCTGTCCAAGCCCCCAATTGGAACAAAAAATGGTAGCGCCCCATGACCAATTAACCCATGGGGATGGATCCTCAAGCTCATCCCACTTTACAAGGTCCATTTCAACTGCCCTAGAATCATCAACCTTAAATGGGCCCTCAGTTACCAACTGAACCCAACCCAACCCAAATCCTAATAACAGACCAGCCCAGCTCATGCAAATTGTCGAGAATTTGGAGGATGAAACCAACTCTGTAGGGTGTAACAAACTTCAGCTGAAATCAGGGCATGTAATTTCTCCTGAGGAAAGAAACGTTCACCAAGAACAAGATAACGAGAATAATATACAACCAACAATAAAACCATCGACTGTGGTCATAATAGAAGAAATAGAGTAGGGGGAAAACACAGTCGAACAACAAAATCTTGACATAGATGTAATTTCTTCTCCCCTGTTTCTAGAGAGGCTAATGATAGAAAAACCAGTTATATATCCTAGATTTGATATCATCGGGGAACTAAAGAATCTATGTGTTAAAATTCCACTCCTCCAGGCTTTACAGGACATCCCAATTTTTGCAAAAACAATTAAAGAATTATGTGGGAAGAAGCCCAGAAGGAAAATTAAGAATCCATCAACGGTTCACATAGTAGGAACATTGTTTGATCTTATTCTAGGTAAGTAGGAGCTAGTCAAGTACATAGACCCAGGGAATCCCGTGGTAACAATTCATATACAAGGTTGTTTTTTTCCAAATACATTGGTGGATTTGGGGGCAGCCATTAACATTATGACCATCGAGACTTGTAATTTCTTGGGTATCACCTCCTTTGAACCTACTTCGATTATGTTAGAACTGGCTCATAGATCAATGGTTAAACCAGTGGGCACATTATAAGACATAACAATATTGGTTGACTCTTGGGAATACCTAGCTGATTTCCTAGTTATCAACCCAAGAAGTAGACTCAATGGACACCCATTGATATTGGGACGACCATGGCTAGAAACAATATATGCATACATAGGATGTCTCACATGAAACATGACAATTGCTAGAGGAAATTCTACAAAGAAACTTACCCTATATCCTCTAAACAAGTCTGCCTATTATACATCATGATTTCCAACCACCTAGATATCTAGAAGAAAACCTACGATCTCCTCTCACACTGGAAGTAGCTCTTGGGCTCAAAAACTAACTAGAATATGATGTGATCAATAGCCTCATTAACAACCTAGACATTATAGGAAATCCCACATGTCAAATGATAAAAGATGTTTTAGATAATGAAGCACAAGGAGATCCTTTGGAAGAACTGATGGAGAAACATATTCCCACTACTGCTGTCCATAACAACATTTCAGTTGAAATTGCACCAGGGAGGTTTCTGAATATTAATTCTAATATGAATGAGCAACAACAACAAAAAGTTGATTCAAATCCTTTCTAAATATTAGCAGGATTTTGCTTGGGAGTATCCCGACATGAAGGGCATTGATCCCCAAATATGCACACATCATATATATATTGAAAAATATGCTCGACCCATCTGACATCCCCAACGAAGATTGAATCCTAACCTCAGGGACATTGTTAAAGAAGAATTATAGAAACTGTTGGATGTAGATTTCATATATCCTATTTCAGACATCCGGTGGGTCTCTCCACTAGTAATCGTTCGTAAGAAAAATGGGAAGTGGCGGATCTGTGTAGACTACAAAGAACTCAATAAAGCTACCTAGAAGGACCACTTTCCCCTACCTTTTATTGATCAGGTCCTTGATACTTTAGCAGGGAAGCAATTTTTCTCCTTCCTAGATGGCTTTATGATGCAGGAGCATCGTCAACAATTACACGTGGTAGAAAAAATCAGTGCCTGAGAGCCAATCTGGAGTCTCAAATGCTAGCCAGTACTACAAATATTTTGAAGCGATAGAAAAAAAGAGAGGAAAGATCACATGCATGGAGACAAAATGAGCACGCGTGACTTGGAAGCTTAAACCTAGTCTCAATGTAACCGCAATTAGATAGCATTTAGTTTGTTTCTTTTGTATAAAGAGAGATTTTGTACGCCCAAAAGAGGGGTTATGAGAATTATGAGAAAGTAGGAATATCAGAGCAATAGTTGTTAATTTGATTTTAGTTGTAACCATTTTCTTGATTTTGAATGAAGATAACAGAGAAAAATTGATCCAATGTATGGTGTGAATAGTGTTTGAAATTTCTATGTTGTTGTATTAATCTTTTCAAGAATGAATGAATATTGCTACGAGTGTATGTAGCTTTGAAATGCTTGCATAATAATTTAAATCATTTTTCTTTGTGATCTGGTGCAAGGTGTGAACACAGTCCGCAAGGAGTGCGTGTTACACATTATTTTGGTCACTCTAGTGATGTCTCTACAGGTTATGTGTCCAGGCTCTCATGAAGACCTTTTTCCTGAGAAAAGTGACTATTGTCTTCTTCTAAAAAGCATATTTTTAAGATGAGTTTGTAGGCTGCCTGTGTTATAGGGTGATAAAATCCTTCATTCTCGTAGGCAACTCTATACTTGGAGTGCGAATTGTTCGCAGTCTACTCTATAGGTAGGGCACGAACCTATTTCAAAGCTTGGAAAAGAGAAGAGGTTACGAAGGTTCTAGAAGGGAATCTTCTAGAAAATGAGTTGGCATTCGTATGGTTGGCATCCTACTAACTTCTCAGATTTAGTGGGATCATCCTCATCCCTTTAACCATCTCTCCTTCTCCTATATAATGAAAGGTCTCTCAAGGAAGAGATTAAGCAAGATTGAATAAAGAATTGATGAAGGAATAGATTCAAAATTGTGTAAGGAATTATGTTTGAATTGTTGCTTGAGGCCTCCATTTTGTCCATCAATCCACATCAGATCTTATTTATGAAAGTGTAGAGAAAGTGTATGTTGGAACAAAGGGCCACCAAAAGGAAGCGTCCGACATCAAGGCGATTTGGTTGTATCTTCTACTTTCATTTAATACAAATACAGTGGCATGTCCCTTTCCCATAAAATCGTTCTTATTTTATTAAATGACTTCTTGATCACATGTTTAAGTCTTCATTGAATATATTATTGTTGCTTTCACCTCAGTCGATTTGTGTCTTTACAGATTCGATATCTCAAGACTATCAAAGCGAAGCAGGGACAACAAAGCCATAAGGAAGCAATACCTAAAGGTATGTCATTTATTCCTTCCTTAGTGATAAATTTGATGATTACGACTTAGGGGAAGTCTCATGTATTATCCTGTTTTGTTCTAGATCTAGGTGGATCTAGGGAGATCTATTAAAGTCTGCATATACCGATTTATTCGATAACAAAGTTGGCAACTCCATTGGGGACACAACCCATTTTGTGGTTTTTTCTTGCCATTTTCTCTTGACCTACCTTTTTTCATTCCCAACCAATCTCTGAGTTGTTAGGAGATCCTTATAGACTCTCTGGATCCAGAAGTTCACTCAAAAGTTTTGTCCTTTTTCCAAATTTTTGTTGATTACAAACCTTCTTGCACTGTACCTTTCTATGGCCTACGAGAATCATTAAGGTTCACACCCTAATGTTCAGTTCAGTGCGACCTTATAACACCCTAACTATGTCTAGGCTGCGAGAATCCCTAATTCTCGCACTGTACCCCACTACCAGACTACAAACTCACCTATAAAATTTTTGGATTAGGTCTTTTTGTGTCTTCTGATGCCCAGATTTGTTTATTTATCTGGGAAGAACTTCTTTTGCCAGTGATTGACTATTTCTTGACTTCAAATCTTGCGAATGATTAGTTTTTGGAGATCAAAAACTCTTCTTGATCATTCTTTCTCAATTTTTACCTCTTGACCTTTTCTTAACAAGGGTATAATCTCTGATTATGAAATCCGAGTGCTTGTTTGGTCGAGAGCCTTTGATTAGATTAAAAGTTGGGATTAATTGTCCTTTTCGATTGCTTTCTACTTGGAAAATTTTTGTCCATGTGCATTTGAAGAGACTTGTCTTGTCAGTTTGTTATTTTTATCTTCATTGAAAGATCTATTTGGGTGTTTGTTGAGTATTTAATTTTCATTGGTTGCTTAATTTTTCTTAGTTCCATCCCTATTTCTTGGTTTCTAGTAAAAAAATTAAAGACTCTTTTTTAAGAAATCATTTATTCGAAAAATATTGGCGTTCAAATATTGAAAGAGAATGAATAGTGAATTTGCATTGTTCATGATTGTTTGATATCACATTTCAAGAAAGATCATACATCGTAGTTTGCATTGTTCCCAAAAACTCCTCTTTCCCTATTGTAGATAGAATTCATTGAACAAAAATTTGTATCATTCATCTCTATTTACGCATTGTTGGGTCAGATTCTTACACAACATTGGTTTCATTTCCGTCTCCTTTTTGCATAAAAACAACCTTTAATAATATTGCGCAACTCTAAAATTCAACTAGTAACTTTTTCTAGGGCTCTTTTGCACTAACATTAGCTAGGCTAGAGCTTTGGAATAGGTAGTGAGACACATTCTCCAAAGCACAAAACACACAATAGTATCTTGTGATAGGGAATGAAAAATTCCATTTGCAACATTTTGTTCTAGAAAGCCCTTCTCACACAAGGGTCAAACCTGAGGTCACATTGAGATTGACAGAGTTACTCACCTTGCTTTATTGATCTCGGTGTAAAGATTTCACGTATTACCGGGGTCACTTGAAGGTATACCCACAATGATGAGTGTAAGCCTCTCAAGTTTATTTCGAGCTAGATACCCTGCCCTTGCATGTGGATCGGACTATCGAATGTTCCCCCATACATCATTGTTGATTGTGGTAACTTTAGTAGCCTGTCTTCTTAGCGTCTTACACAAGGTGACCTTGGAGGGGTAAGTCTTCACGGTACCTAGAATCGACATTGGCCAAACTCACTTGGGCTCCTTGGAGGGTATACCCATGATTATGTGTGGGAGCTTGCACCAGGGTGTAAGTCCATTAAGTAGGTCGTCGACGTAACTTTTCCACCCTAGCCCAACCCCTTCTTGTCTTGATGTCGCGACGTTGGATTTCATCACCAACTAGTGATTTCAGAATAGGAAGGTCTTGTTTTCTTGGTTTTGATTCCTAGATGTTACAAGTGCATGCTGTTTGTTTCCACAAGTTAGACATAGTAATTTTTTAGCTCGATCACCATTGACCCTCCACGCCACTCACGTAGAATGCAAGGAATACCCCTAGAAGATCTGGAAGGTTCTCAACCCTTGCCTACCAACTCACGGGAGGGATCTCCTCAACATAGTGAAGTCTAAGACATTGCCACTCCACGAGTGGAAAGAACTGACTCTTTAGACCAATTCTAAATTACAAATTCTCTAGAGGGCTTGCGACTTCCTCCTGACTCTGTGAGACGTATTGTTTGAGTGAATTCATCTGGAGACATTGTTGTTGAGTCTTTTGGATTACCAACCGGACCTTTCACAGGCCCTGAAGGTCAGGATCCTTTTTGGATTACTGACATATTTAGATGGGATCTCTTCGGCTCACGATCGGGCGTTGATATCATTGTCACCCTTGAGCCACCTAAAACATCCGATCCAGACGTGATACCTTTTACTACTGCCTATTATTTCCCTAGTTCAGATGCTTAGCCAACCGACCACATCTTGACTACCCCCCTTCAAATGACCCATTATACAATGGTCCTAGATACTATGTATCTTCACACCAGGAATGTGGTGGCTAGAAAAGCCCCCATTGGCACGTTTCTTTCTCCTAGACTCACCCTGATGCTTCCCCCCAGATATCATGCATTGAATGCTTCTATTCCTGTTCCTACACAAGTTCCATCCGGTACTCCTGAAATTTCTACTCCTTCTAGGCACCATCTTGTTCCTGGTTTTATTCTGACACTTCCTTGATCCCCTTCCAGAGGGTCTCTTCCACCCCTTATCGAAGGAACTGACCCTAGTGGAACCATCCAGTCTTTCATGCGTAATTACCAGATTCTTGTTGGTGGAAATTTTCACCCTGGAGGTCAAATCCCAATTGGGACACAACCTTCGTTTGGAGGGAAACCCCCACCTACCCCACCCACTAGACAAAACATCCCTGTAGACTTGGCCCAGTATTGGAACTACCTTATCCAAAATAATCCTCAATCGACTGGGGGGAAACAACCCCAAACTAACTCTTTCATATCCCCTAGTACAGGCCAACCTTATCCAGGTCCGTCCAATTTCATTTAGGGTTTGAACGCTCGACCCAATGTCCTTTTTCAAGTGAACCTACCTACCCAATACAACCCTATGAATTACATGCCTGCACACCAACAACCGAATCTGCCTGGATCGTCGCATTATATGCAAAATGATTACGGTCCTACTGGTATACCTATGGGACTTCCTCCCCAAAGTCACCAGTACCCCCACATGCATAGACAATTACCTTTCTTAGCCACCTTGGATCTCCCCGATCTATCTAGAATTTTAAACGATCCTATCCGTCACTCTCCTCAATGGTCCGCCATACCGACCAAACTACCTTCCGACATTCCTAAGTTAGATGGTAAATCGAGAGAGGACCCGAACAATCATGTCCTGACTTTCCACCTTTGGTGTTCATCCAACTCTTTGATGGATGACTCTATTTGATTATGTTTTTTTCAACAAAATCTCACGGGTTCCACCGCGAAGTGGTACATAGAGTTACCATGAGTTTTCTTCACTGATTTCAACACCCTTGCCATGGCTTTTATCACCCACTACCAGTTACCAATTCGATACGAAACTGGAACCGAAATTTTGAGTTCCTTCAAACAAACCAAAGCCACTCATATCTCTGATCACATCCATGAATGGTGATGACGACGACGTCTCATCAAACTTAAAATTCCTGATTAGTTACTGGCAGAGTGGTTCACGAAATCATTCGTGAATGACATCACTTGTGACATCACCATGGATGGAGTGGTCATAGAAGAACATGCAATCAGTCGTGCTCAATACCTTGACCTCATTTACTCACAAACAGGTACTCTTTATGATTTGCTCCCTGATGCACCTCATCCTTCTACTACTGCTACTTCAACTACTCCTGTTGCTTCTCATGTGGCTGATGGTGTGATTGTCAATTTCCATGCCCAACCCCACTCTGCACAAGCCTCTGCCACCAACCCCAAGTATGCTGCTTCTAATGTTCAACATGCTTCATCTCCTACTCCTCCCACCGACAAAACTTCTGAGGTGAATTCTGTTCAACCTACCCCCACCGGAAAGAATAAATCCAAAAAATCGAAGGGTAAGAATAAGGAGGATAAACATAATCCACAATTTGAGAAGACCAAACCAAAACCCGTTGATGATAAGGATAAGTGCAAACCCCGATACCCTTGTCTTATCTATGGTGATGATCACTACACTAAGCATTGTCCGAGATGCACCGAGGTTACTAAGTTCCTTCAAGGGACCCCGAAACCACCTACCCCAGCCATGTTGTCACAACCCTTTCCTTCTCAACAATAGGCCCGATTGGTAATTCACAACCAACCTTCCCCCTCCAATACATCTTATGTCCTAATGTGTATAGGTGATTCAAAGAAGAATGACATCACACTTACTACTGAAGCCGAAGATTATTCTCCCTCTAAAGATAAGGTCAATGAAATACCTCCTTCATTGGTCCAACCATCTCTCTCGGCTCCACCTACCAATGGTACTCTTCATCTCGAGCGACCGAGCCCAGATACAGTTCTTTTCCCACCTCGAAAGGGTTTTGTTCGAAAGTCTGCTTTCAATCCTCATGCACGTGCTACCCAGAACTACAACATTGTAGAAGGTTTGGCCCAAGCATCGTCAACAATGTCAGCTCTCGAAGTCCTTCAGAGTTGTCCTACACAATGGAAGGCACTGTTGAAAGACATTGGTGAAATCGACCCTACAGATGCCAATTTAATAATTTTTGACTGGGAAGATCATATTCCAAGGTTTCCCCCTCAACTCGCTTTCCAAATACAAGTTATTGTCTCCGACAAGAACATTTGTTGAAAATTCATTGATGAGGGTGCCTCGACGTGTGTCATGTCTATTGCCTGCTGGAAATCCATCGGCTCTCTTCCCTTAACCAAATCACACAAAATGCTCAAAGCCTTTAATGGATCCATATTTAAGCCTTATGGTGTCCTCCCTTCGTTGCCTATTACGTTAGAAGGAAAAACGGTCAACATTGAAGTTGAAGTCTTTGATGCTCCTCTTAATTACAACCTTTTACTTGGTCGTCGCTGGATCGATTCCATGCACGTAGTTGTGTCCACTCTTTTCCACGTTGTACATTTCCCACATCAAGGAAAAGTCATTACAGTGGACCAATTGTCCTTCTTCAACTCTGATACATGTACTAGCAACGTCCCTTTCATTGAAAACACCCCCCTGGATATGAGAATGTCAGTGTGGGTCTTCTTAAAGATTCCTCTTTGATGGGTACTTTCCCCATTTCACCACCTGATGTTCCACATCCGTTTGTCACCTCGATCAACATGATATCCACCTCTGTTCGCGAAACCCATGCATCTTATGACCCGTGGATAGTACCCAACCCTGGTGATCATCTTCGTTATGGTGACCAAATGCCTTTGAGTCTGATCGAGTCCGCTTATCAAGCCATTCAATCGACAACTCCTTCTACCCCCTCTCTTGGTGATTTATCTTCGGATCCATTCCGCGTCATTTTTCATACCGACAAGATGATTATGTCTGCTATGTCCATTGAAGATACTCCTTGGGATGATGGACATCATCGTTCCATTCTCTTCCTGCAACAACACACCATTGAGAATTACCAATGGATCTCGAATCCATCGACCGTTGTGGTCATTTCTACCATTCCCGATTCTACACATGATCTGTTCTACGAAGAGAACTTAAGTAATATCTCACCCAGCGCCCCCCTCAACATATCCATTAAACTTGGAGTTGTTGAAAATGTGCACATCGGAGCTTCGTGTTCCAATGACGAAATTGTCACCTATAAATCTCTTTTTCAAGAATTTCATGACGTCTTTGCCTGGAGCTATGAAGAAATGCTGGGTATTGACCCTGACATTGTTGTTCACGAGATTAAGACATACCCGGGTGCTAAACCCGTCTGGCAACGCCTTCGTCTGGTCCACCCACGTAAAGCAACTGCTATCAAGCTTGAGGTTGAGAAACTTCTTAAAGCTAGCTTTATTTATCCTGTGGCTCTAACTAACTAGGTTTCCAATCTTGTTCCGGTTAACAAGAAACAAGGTACAATCCGCGTGCGATGATTATAGGGATATTAACAAATCTTGTCCTAAAGACAACTTTCCCACCCCCTTCATCGACCAAATAATCGACGATTGCACCGGGAGTGAAATATTCTCTTTAATGGATGGTTTCTCTGGATATAATCAAATCAATATCATACCCGTCGACCAGCACAAGACTGCTTTTATTTGTCCATGGGGCACTTTTGCGTACCGAAAACTACCCTTTGGTTTAAAGAATGCCGGTGCAAATTTTCAACGTGCTATGTCCTATGCCTTTTATGATATAAAACACATTTTACAACCATATCTCGATGACCTACTAGCTCATTCCATGCACCATGTAGATCATCCTGCACACCTCCGAGCCATTTTCCTTCGATGTTGGTTTTACCGCATACGCTTAAATCCGCACAAGTGTGTTTTTTGTGTCGAATCTGACCGTCTTCTAGGCTTTATTGTTTCATGTCAAGGGATCCAGCTAGATCCTTTGAAGGTTGAGGAAATTCTCAATCTCCCTCCTCTTTCCTCACTTCGCCAACTACAAAGTTTGCAAGGGAAGGAAAACTTTCTCTGTCATTTCATCCCGAACTATGCTGAGCTAACTCTTGGATTTACTCGACTGCTCAAGAAATGTTTTGAGTTTGTATGGGATACCACTGCCAACAAAGCTTTCGAAGCTTTGAAACTGACTTTAAATCGTACCCCACTACTCTTCCCACCTGATTACAGTTGGGATTATTTCCTTTATCTTGCAACCTCGGACTATACCATTGCTATGGTTCTTGTTCAGGAGGATGATTTTCATGATGAACATGTCATTTATTATTTGATTTGGAGTCTCACAACTACCGAAACCAAGTGTTTACATGTTGAAAAATTGGCCTTGGCCGCCATCCAAGCTGTTCAACGTTTCCGGAACTATATCCTTTTACGCAAGACTACTGTGATTTCCAACTACAACCCTATGCGGCACATTCTTACACGCCAATTACTAAGGGGAAAATACTCCAAATGGATCATAATACTCCAGGAGTTTGAATTAGAATTCAAATGCGCTAAGTTCAAGAAGTCCTTGGTGTTTTCCAAATTGATATGTGACCTTCCCTGTTCTGAGATGGAAATTGTAGTAGAGGATTCATTACCCGATGAATCTCTTTTTTTGATCAGTTCCGATGACCTTTGGTATGGGGATATTATTATATATCTCCAAACTCAGACTTTTCAGCCTGATTTGTTTAGCACTGATCGCCGTCAAATACGTTACCAAGCCTGTCAGTATATTATCCTCAGTGATACTCTTTATCGCCGTGGGATTGACTACGTTTTTTTCCGATGCCTCACCTTTGATGAAGCCGAGAAAGCCATGAATGACTACCATTCTGGAGCATGTGGTTGTCACATGTTTGGGTATGCTACTGCCCAGAAGATCTTACAACGTGGGTATTTTTGGCCTTCTTTATTCAACGATTGTATAATCACTGTCCAAAAATGCCATGCTTGCCAAACCTACAACAACAAAATACGATCACACCCTGCTCCTCTACAACTTGTGGTCTCCGTTGGTCCTTTTGCAAAATGGGGTATCAATTTCATGACATGTCACCCTCACTCAGCTGGGGGGCATAGATACATTATTGTAGCCATAGATTATTTTACGAAATGGGCCGAGGTGATGCCTACATTTGACAATACCAGAAAGACCGCAAAATTATTCATATTCAATCACATCATTGCTCAGTTTGGTGTTCCTCAAGCTATTGTTACTGATCATGGTAGCCACTTTAGAAACTTCATGATGTCTAAACTCACCAAAAATTTGGGTCTTCGCCATGAAAACTCAACACCCTATTACCCACAAGCCAACGACCAAGTTTAAGCAATAAACAAAGTTCTCATTACCATGCTTCGACGAATGATAGGGATTCACAAAATGAGTTGGCACACAATGTTTTTTTCAACATTGTGGGCTTACCAGACATCTGTTAAGTCTGCTACTAGGTTTAAACCTTTCTAGTTAGTTTATGGTCTAGAAACCATCTTGCCGATTGAATGTAAGATACCTTCTCTAAATCTAGCCGTTGAAATTCTCCCAAACACTTATGCTGAAGAAGAGCATATGTTGTATCTCATGCAACTAGACGAAACCCGTTGTAATGCCACCCTAGTTATAGAAGCCCAGAAGAAACGCGTCAAAGCCCAATACGACAAACATGTCAAGCCACGCGTTTTCTTCGAAGGTGATATGGTTCTCCTTTACGAAGAAGATTGAGATGTGATAGGAGCCGAAAAATTTGAAGCTATGTAGTGAGGTCCTTATATCGTCAGATGCATGTTGGAGAAAGGAGCTTACGATCTAGTAGACTACGACGATATCCCTTTGAGTGAACCCATAAATGGGTTGTACTTAAAGAAGTACTATGCTTAAGATAATCTGTGCATGAGTGCTTGTATTTTATTGTATCATACTTTTTGTGTGTTACTTTAGTATGCTTTTTTCGTTATTTGGTCTCTGCCCTCAATCGCTTATCTTGCGTTGTGCTTGGTTTCCATATGTCAGAGTCTTCACTACCCCACATTGGCTTTCCCGATGGCACTAGTCATAGTACTCAGAACCTTGCTTCTGCTGCATGGGCAATTTACGCACCTACAAATGAACTTATCAGTCTACGATGCGTGTGCCTCGGTCGTGCGACCAATAATATCGTAGAATATAGTGCCGTCATCGAGTTGTTGACTAATGCTATTTCACTTGGTATTCGCCACCTAGTTATACGACTTGATTCACAGCTAGTAGTGCTACAATTAATTAATGTCTATGCTATCCGAAGTCCTACTTTATTGCAGGTATATCTACGAATTTGCCTCTTGGAATGTCATTTTGATTATATCAAATATCAACACATTCCTAAATGTCTAAATACATTGATTGATGCTCTAGATAATTATGTGTTAGACAGACATCTAAGACTTTTATAAAACCAATCACACATCACTTGTACCATAAAGACAAAATAAGCCGGTAGAAGCCGTATATATGTATACAACGATAAAAATTTTTACAAAAAGTTTCTGTCCAAGGACCAAAATATCAAAATATGTGAAGCCCATGGCTTCTACAATTATCATCACAGATGATGCTCATGGTAACATACAATTTCTCGAGCTACCCTATGGAGCATTCGACTAAGAGACTCAAATACGCCCACAGTATGGCACTAATAACGTCTTGGGATATCCCCAATAACGATGTTCAGGACATTCACAGTCAACCCCTCTAAGTTCTATTCAACTGCCTTGTAGTCCTCAGCATCCCATCTTGCCACTGGAGCTGCTTCTCCTCACCTCTGAATAGGAGACGTTCTTAGGGGTCGATATGGCCCCACATCTGTGTCATTAAAATAAATTTTTTGATTAGTCCTTGGATCAAAGACATAAAAAACATTTTATATCATAAAATTCCCAAAAAACATTTAAAAAGAAAAAAATGTGTACTTCTTACCTAAGTCACCGGGCATTGAGAATCCTCAGGAAAAACCAAATCCGGATCTCCTTAGAAATCTAAGCCAACATATGCATAGTCATCGATGATCAACATCTGGGGCCTCAACTAGTCAAAAAATGAATCATTATACTTGATTATAGGCCCTGCTACGTGCAGATCCATGAGGTTACACCACCTCAACATCCTCGGATCCTATGGGGTAGGTAAACCCCAGTCTACCTGTAGATGCAATAGTGGGACCCTCTCAAGTAAGAATGACACCAAAAGTGACTTGTACCCGAATTGCTTCAGGTCACCCCTTCTGCATTTTGTCAGTTTCCTCTTCATACTGCGAAGATCCGCGTCTGACCAGTTGAAAACCCGAGGCTCTGTGCACTCTATCACATATTGGAAGTATCTTTGGAGAGCCATGTGTAGAGAAATGCTCCTAGCCATGCGTGTGATGCTAAACAAGATAGTTTGCAAGGTCATATTTTGGACACCCCAGATGGAAACCTTACCCTTGCTTCTCTCCGCCTCAGGAACACAATATCGATGAACATACTCACTCATGGGAAGCCTGCCACCTCTACCTCTAGTCAAAGTAGCATGGTACCCACATCATGAAAATCCCGTCAGGAAGTAGATATCATCGATATCTAGTGTGAGCGTGTGAACCCCTACATGAAATGCCTGTTGATCCACATCCCACATGTGGACTAGGTACTCTACCAATCTGAGTTGGGATCTCATGCCCAGGATCCTAAAATTTTCTAAGAGCCCACATTCCCAGAGGGCAGCGACTGTACTCGTATCATTCCCGGCAATGGAATCATCCTCCTCGTGTTCTCTTTCCCTCCAGTCCAACATTGTAATGGTCAATACCTGCAATGGAGCCATGAGAAGGAAGTTAGCAACTTGTTTTAACCTCTTGCATAATTTTTTATTGGGTAAAAACTTGCATAAAAATCTATCTTTCGGCCCTTGCAGGTGAAGCTTGCACATAGTGCAAGATTCTTGCAGGTGCTCTGAAGCTCACCTACGAGAATCTTAGGTTCTCGCAGGTCCCAAATGGTTCACCTGTGAGAATGCCTGAGCACATTCACTGGCTCTAAAATGGACTCAAATACTTAAAATTACCCATAAAAATCAATTTTAATCCGTGAAAAAGTTGGAAAATCAGGAGATTACCTCGTTGGCCAAAACCGTTTGCCGAATGATCGCTTGTATCTCCTGCAATTGAGCAAATAAATTTGGGGAAAAATGAGGTATGTTGGACAAGTTTTTGGCAAAGTAACAATGAAATGGTAAAAAAGGCTTTTTCACCCATATTTATTCACTTTTTACTATTTCTTGTTGATTTTTTATATTATTTTTATTACTTTGCTTAAAAAACCTAATACCCTAATAGCCTAGTGAGTATGGTTTTTCGCAGATAGAGTGACTTAGAAGTCCGAACGATGGTGTACAAGTATTTTTTCTTTTTCATCACATGTACGACTACTTTTTTAGGGTTTTGTAGGAAAAACCTCGATCTCAGTCTTCGTTCGTTCTCGTGCTCGAAAATACATAAGAACACAATCGAGTATACTTTTTATCGTCTTTTCCTACTCATCATGGTAACATGAAAATGACAAATGTAAGGGAGTATCCTTTAAGCTCTTTTCACGCTCCATAAAAATGAAAATATTGTCGAGCGATCTTGTTCTTTTCACACTCGTTAAAGTATTTGAAGAAAACGTTCGACGGGCAATAGTTTATCACTTCTTTGGTCTCGTTGAACTCATTTATGAAAAAGGAACTAGGAGAGTTCTCTTTAAGTGTTTTTCAGACTCTCAAAACATGAAAAACCCCCAAGTTTTCTATCCTTGGACTCATTAAGCAAACATCGAAATATCCGTAATGGGACCGAACCACTCCTTCCTAGGGTTTGTTAAATGTACTCAGAGGGACTTGTCCAAAGGATGAGCTTACATAGACAAACATATGTTATCCTCCTCAAACTTGTGTAAAAAGAAAGAGGTACTCGCCAGAAATGGTGGGGGAAATTTTGGGAAAGGGATGTGTTTTTGTATTTGTATTAATGACAGTAAACGTCACTCTTGAACATGACACCCCCTATTTTTCATTTGAATCCAGGTTGGGAAATCCATTTGTCTCTCATCCAACTTGCTACAAGGTCATATCTTGGGTCGTCTTTGAGTCATTGCTGCCAAGTCCTTTTTCGCGTCGTTCATATGTTCAAAAGAAGTTCAAACGAGCCCTCCATTGAGTTGGCCATCTGCAATTTTCCATTCTTACCATGTCGGCCTTCCCTGTGTCCGTTTCAAATCATATTCATACTTTGATTCAGCCTCAAAATCTGTTACTTATTTTGTGTCATTAATGGGGGATACATCAAGGCCCTCCTCTGACGAGTTTTTTTTCGTCGACTCCAACTCATTATCCGGGAATAAGACTTAGAAATCATTTAGTACCTTAGAACCTGCATGCCTTAATGGTAGGTCTCTTCACTTTCGACAGTGGATTCACATCATTGGTCCTTGATCGAGAGATTCTACCGAGTGTTTGAATTCAGACCATTCATTCACATTCATTTGGATTGTACTTTGTACCTTGGGATTCATTGACATCAATGGTGATTTCCCTCGCACTTGTTAACGATTTTCATCAATGACCAGTAATCGAGTGGTTTCTACCATGTTCGACTTCGATAGATGTAATAACATGGATAGATTCATACTTTTAGGTGACGGGATTGAAGACCCTGGGTCTCATCTTTTTGGTCCAGGTTGATGGAGTATTTATGATTTGTATCGACACATAGATCCACTTTGTATGTCGCGTGGCTATGTCTTAATTTAAGTCTTCTAACATAGATCCACAGTGTATTCCTAGTGGCTATGTAGCATTTTGATGACATGGATACATGGTGTATGATTGGTGGCCATGGCCTACGTTTATGATTTCATTCATTCGTGATCTGAGCATGGGAATGCCTACCTCAGAAATGGTATTATATTCTACAGATGCTTGGTATTTTGTAGGTTTCCAATTAGGTGTGCTCCTTGTTTCTGACACACACATTCATTTTACAAAGTATTTCGACTGTCATGAGTTCCAGCCTTATACTTTGGGGGGCATTCTGTTACAAATTATTTTGGTCACTCTAGTGATGTCTCTACAAGTTATGTGTCCAGGCTCTCATGAAGACCTTTTTCCTGAGAAAAGTGACTGTTTTTTTCTTCTAAAAAGAATATTTTTAAGATGAGTTTGTAGGCTTCTTGTGTTATAGGGTGAGGAAATGGTTCATTCTCGCAGACAACCCTATACTTGGAGTGCGAACTGTTGACAATCTTCTCTATAGGTAGGGTGCGAACCTGTTTCAAAGCTTGGAAAAGAGAAGAGGTTACAAAAGTTCTAGAAGGGAATCTTATAGAAAATGAGTTGGCATTTGCATGGTTGGCATCCTACTGACTTCTCAGATTTAGTGGGATCATCCTCATCCCTTTAACCATCTCTCCTTCTCCTATATAATGAAATTTTTCTCAAGGAAGAGGTTAATCAAGATTGAATAAAGAATTGATGAAGGAATAGATTCGAAATTGTGTAAGAAATTATGTTTGAATTGCTGCTTGAGGCCTCCATTTTGTCCATCAAGGCACAATGGACTTCTTTATGCAAGTGTAGACCAAGTGTGTGCTGGAACAAAGGGCCACCGAAAGGAAGCTTGCGAAATCAAGGCGATTTGGTTGTATCTTCTACTTTCATTTAATACAAATACAGTGGCATGTCCCTTTCCCATAAAATCATTCTTATTTTATTACATGACTCCTTAATCACATGTTTAAGTCTTCATTGAATATATTATTTTTAATTTCACCTCGGTCGATTTGTGTCGTTGCAGATCCGATATCTCAAGACTATCAAAGCGAAGTAGGGACAACAAAGCCATAAGGAAGCGATACCTAAAGGTATGTCATTTATTCCTTCCTTAGTGATAAATTTGATGATTACGACTTAGAGGAAGTGTCATGTCCTGTCCTGTTTTGTTCTAGATCTAGGTGGATCTAGGGAGATTTTTTTATTGTCCGCATATACCGATTTATCCGATAATAGTGCATTGACAGGGTCTGTTTCAACTCGTAAAGCTCAGAAGAAATAGCATAAGACTTTCTTTGCAGGAAGTATAAAGAAACTGCCTCAAGGAGTGCATAGTCATCGCAAGAACTCAAATCTTATGTAAAGATCTATTTCAAAGAGTGCACAGACCTGGAATCCGATGAAGAGTCGAAGTGACTTTGTAAAGAAGTCGAAGGAAGAGAGTGAAAGAATGCCAGGAAAGCGAGAAAGGGTTCTTTTCAAGAACCTTTGGATCTGAGTATGACGAATTTCCCAGAAAACAAGGAAGTGTTTGGGAGATCAAAATCTTTGGAGAGATCAAGCTCAGGAGGAGTAGCACTTTCCAAGAAGCGTGAATGAGATCCAATAAATGGACTCGTAGGAAGGATAAAGGTCAAAGCCTTTAAATCCTTTCGAAAATGAGTCTGAAGAAAGATTTAGCTCAGAGGGAAGATCTGGACCATCTCATCAGCATCCAGACAATGAAGAGCAAGTGTAGAGGAGGAAATATCTCAACTGTTTGATCTAAGCACACATGGATCATAGCCATCTGATCAAGGTAAAGTGAAATAACATTAAATCTTTGAATGTACACAAGAGGAACAATGTCATGGAATTTTGAAATCATCGAAACTGTCCATCATGACAGGACACGTCGCGAGAGAACAACATTTCGCTGACTTGCAGAGTGGAAAGGTTAAAGAGAAAAGTTGTGAGGATTCACGAAGTATGGATTCATGAAAATATCACTTCTTGATTGATCCTAGACCAAGAGGTCACACAGTTCTTAGGAGAGAAGGGGGGTCTGCATCAAGTGGTATCAAATATTTTTTTCGTCTGTAGATTTTGGGAAAACTAGAAAAAGAACTTGAAGTTGTACTCTGTGTGTAAGAGATAGTCAACACAATGCATCCAAGGAGACAAGGGGAGCCACCTTTAGAGAATTGCATTGTATAAAGAGAGATACGAGAACTGCATGCATGGTTGGAAGTGATGGAAGCAACATAGAGAAGAGCACCTGATGCTGGATATGTCAGCAATGCAGAGAGCGAAGATGTAGAAGCCAAAGAAGATGCAAGGAACACGTTGCTGAAGAACGCTTGCTAAGAGAATTTGTTAGATTGGGAGATAGAGCCAAGATAGAGGTCCCAATGTATGAAGGAAATTTGGATGTTGAAGAGTTGCTGGATTGGATAAGGTCCATGGACAAATATTTTGATTATGAAGATGTCGATGGGGAGAAAAGGGTGAGACATGCTGTCACCAGGCTTAAAGGACATGCAACATTGTGGTGGAATGAACTTCAGGCTGAGAGGAGAAGTAAAGGCAAACAAAAGATAAATAATTGGGACATAATGGTAGCTAAGCTGAAGGGTAAATTCATGTCCAAAGATTATCAGATCAATCTATTCAGGAAGCTGCAGAACCTAAGACAGAAGGGTATGAAAATCAAAGAATACATAGAGGAGTTCTACAAGCTGAATATCAGATTTGGACAAAGAGAGCGGGACGAAGAAAAAATTGCTAGGTATATGAATGGCTTGAGGTACAAAATCCAGGATGAGCTCAGCATGATGTCGGTAAGGAAAATGGAGGATGCTTATCAGTTTGTGCTGAAGGCATAAGAGAGGTTGGCCATAAAAAAAAGCTAGCGAGGTAGAGGTAAAATCCCAACACTGAACAAAGGCAAGGGATTTTCCCATGACAAGGTGCATAATTCCAAAGATGAGGCTAGAACTCCACATAGTCACTTGGAAAGAGGAGTCAGTTCTTGAGGGAGACGTAGTGGTGGAAGAAAATCTTCTAGAGGAAGAGGTGGAGGAGGAATAAGATGTTATGCCTGTGGAAAGACAGGCCACATGTCTTGGGAATTCCTCGAGAAAAATAAATAAGGAGGAGGAGCTCACATTTCAGAAGCACAGAGAGAGAATGTTGAAGTAGAGGGAGCAGAGGATGGAACATCCCTGATGACGAGAAATGTTCTCTTAAAACCAGAGGCAGAAGTTAAAAATCTAGTATAGAGGAACATTTTATTTAGGACAGCTTGCAAGACTAAATACAAAGCATGCAAGGTGATAATTGACAGTGGGAGCACTGATAAATTAGTATCCACAGAGATGGTGGAGAAATTGGAGTTAGAGACAACTGCACACCCAGAGCCATATAAAGTCTCATGGTTGCAAAAATGACACTAGGTAATGGTTACTAAACAATGCTTGGTTGAATTTAAGATAGGGGGATATAACAATGAAATTGTGTGTGATGTAATTCCCATGGATGTATGCCATATTTTGTTGGGAAGACCATGGCAGTTTGACAGGAATGTCATTCATGATGGGAGGAAGAATACATACACCTTGGAGAAGAATGGTGGAACACACATGTTGCTACCAATAGAAGAGAAGAAAGTTAAAGGGGAAGCCAACACAAGCATACTCCTCATGAGTGGGAAGGAACTCCTGAAAGAAGTCAAAAAAGAACAAGAGATGTAGTTTGTTGTGGTGAGGAAACCCAGAGTTATCCTTACAAGTACTTCAATGGATGATTTTCCTGAAGAAGTTCAGGAATTATTGGATAATGTTGCTGACATAGTGGTGGATGAGCTGCCTAACTCATTGCTGTTAGAAAAATAGGACCTCGGAGCAATAAAATAAAAAAAACGTGGAAAAAAAACACAGAATATACACAATACAAGAGAGACACAGATTTATGTGGTTCACCCAGTGTGGGCTACGTCCATCAGAGAAATTGCTAGGTCCTTTCTTTATTATTATCCAGCAAAATGAAGGGATACAACCTACAACAAAACCCTCTGTAACTTCTTCTTCTTTCTCTCACAGTCTCCTCTCTCAGAATAAAATACTCACCAACATACATAGCCGCAATACATTTCCCTCATAAAAGAGGGTTTCCTTCTAGGGCAAAAAACAGTAACATAATCTCTATTGTTAGATCTGCGACCTTATAATGAACGGTCTAGATTTACAATGAAATTACAATATACTTTTACAATGCAATTTTTGCTTCGGGGGCTTCGCCCCCGAACCCCCGCTTTCCCCCAGACCCCCCAGCCGGGGGGATAGCCCCCCCGGACCCCTCAGAGGGGGTACCCCCCCTCTGCACTCCCCCACATGGAAGAGTGTACATACTTCTGGGGTGTAAATACTTCATGGGGTATAAACACAACTGAAAGTAAAAGACCTCTAAATCAGGAAGATAATTAGGCTCCACAACCAACAATATCCCACTTGGAGACTGATCTCAACAACTCCATCGCTGCTGTATATGCTGGACTTTGAACCTTCTTGGACCTGGAAAATTTCTCATCTTCATATTCATTCTTGAAGACCAATTGAAACTGAGCAAGAACTAAGTTTCTCCCTGGTTACTCCCTTTGTTAACATGTCTGCAGGATTCTGGCTAGTGTGTATCTTTTCCAGCTTCAATTTTCCATCTTCCAAGGTGGATCGTATGAAGTGGTACTTCAACTGTATATGCTTAGTATTTGAATGAAAGGCTGAGTTCTTTGCAAGGTGAATGGCACTCTGACTGTCACAGTACAACCTGCTGTTCTCCTACTTCTTTCCCAATTCCTCCATAAACCTTTGTAACCAAATCATCTCTTTACTAGCCTCTGTAGAAACAACATACTCTACCTCTGTTGTTGAAAGTGCAACAACCTTTTGCAGTTTCGAAATCCAACTTACTGTTGTTCCACCTATAGTAAAAACATGCCC
>ML780253.1:349078-363554 GCA_009831015.1 Picea engelmannii
AGTTTTTCTAGTTGCATCATCAATAAAAGTAACATAATAATGAGAGCCACCAAGAGATGATACCTGAGCTGGTCCCCATACATATGTATGCACAAGCTCTAACCTTTCATTCTTCTTTTCTTTTCCGACTCTGAGAAATCTAATTCTCTTTTGTTTTCCATAAACACAATGCTCACAGAAGTCCAAATCAATTTGTTTAAGATTTGGTAGCAAATTTATTTTGTGAAGTATCTGAATACCCTTCTCACTCATGTGTCCTAGCCTATGATGCCATAGTGTTGTATCCACTCATGTAGAAGCTAAAGATATAGAAGAGTCAGTATTACCAGTACATAAATACAATGTAGCTACCTTCTCTCCTTTCGCTATCACCAATGATCCTTTGATGACCTTCCATGTCTTATTTGTAAATATGGATATACAACCTTCACTTTCCAACTGCCCTATTGAAATTAGATTTTTCCTTAAATCTGGAATATGTCTTACCTATTTCAACAACCATTGGTTTCTATTGTGTTGCTTTATTTTTACCTTTCCCATTCCAACAATTTTGCATGGTGCATCATCACCCAAATGAACCTGTCCAAAATCACCTTGAACATAATCTAGAAAATGTTTCCTATGGGGTGTGGCATGAAATGAAGCCCCTGAATCTACTACCCAAGACTCAGAAATGTTATCTACAGAAAGAATCAAAGCATCTTGTAACACATCACCTATTACATTTGCTTCATGATTTCTCTCCTGCTGTCCATCTCTTTGTTTCTTTGGAGCTCTACAGTCTTTCTTCAGATGTCCTTTCTTCCCACAATTCCATTACTCTATATTTCCAAGTTTGGATTTGGATCTACCCTTCCTAGAATTCCCACAGTTCCCTGAGCCCTTTCCTCTATCCTTTTGTCTTCCCCTGTTCTCCATGTTCAACGCATTACCTGATGTCTCACCTATGCTTTTCCGTCACATTTCCTCACTAAGGATAACACCAACAACATTATCAAATTTTAAAGTATTTGAACTAGAGACAGAGTTACTTACAGCCATGACTAAACCATTCCATCTTTCTGGAAATGAGCACAATATTAGAAGAGCCCTAACCTCATCATCAAAGTCCACTTTTACAGAACTTAGTTGATTAGTAACCGTATTAAATTCATTTAAATGATCTGCAACAGACCCACATTCCGACATCTTCATATTAAATAATCTCTTCATTAGAAATACCTTATTGGATGCCGAGGGTTTTTCATACAATTTGGCCAACGCGTCCATCAAACCCTTCGTTATCTTTTCTTTCGAGATATTGAAAGCCACCGATGCTGCCAGGCTCAGCCGTATTGTTGCTAGAGCCTTTCTGTCAAGAATCTCCCATTCTTCATCCTTCATGGCCACCGGCTTCTTTGCTACACCGCTCAATGGTAGGAATAGATCCTTCTGATATAAATAATCTTCCATCTGCATCTTCCATAACTGGTAGTTTTGGCCGTTAAATTTCTTGACCCTAAACTTTCCATCTTTCGACATTGCTCCCACTCGAACTAGGAACCCTCTTTTCCTGCGAGTTACCTTACGCTCTGATACCATTTGTTAGAAAAACAGGACCGCGGAGCAATAAAATAAAACAAATGCAGAAAAAAAACACAGAAGATACACAATACAAGAGAGACACAGATTTACGTGGTTCACCCAGTGTGGGCTACATCCACCAGAGAAATTGCCAGGTCCTTTCTTTATTATTATCCAGCAAAATGAAGGGATACAGCCTATAGTAAAACCCACTGTAACTTCCTCTTTTTTCTCTCACAGTCTCCTCTCTGAGAATACAATACTCGCCAACATACATAGCCGCAATACATTTCCCTCATAAAAGAGGATTGCCTTCTTGGGCAAAAAACCCTAACATAATCTCTATCGTTAGATCTGTGACCTTATAATGAACGGTCCAGATTTACAATGAAATTACAATATACTTTTACAAGGCAATTTTTTCTTTGGGGGCTTTGCCCCCAAAACCCTGCTGGGGGCCTGCTTGCCCCCAGACCCCCCAGCCGCGGGGATAGCCCCCCCAGACCCTGTAGAGGGGGTACCCCCCCTCTGCACTCCCCCGCATGGAAGAGTGTACATGCTTATGGGGTGTAAATACTTCATGGGGTATAAACACAGCTGAAAGTAAAAGACCTCTAAATCAGGAAGATAATCAGGCTCCACAACCAACAATTGCCACCCATCAAAAGTATCAGTCATCATATCAATTTTATACCAAGAGAAATTTTTCTGAACAAAGCAACATACAGACTAACACCTCGAGAGAATGAGGAGGTGAAGAACCAAGTCTAGGAATTGTTAGACAAGGGTTTGGTCAGAGAGAGCTTGAGTCCATGTGCAGTGCCAACTATGTTGCGTCCAAAGAATGATGGAGGATGGAGAATGTGTATAGACTCGAGAGCCATCAATAAGATCACTATCAGGTATAGATTCCCTTTGCCAAGAATAGATGATTTGATGGAATGTTTAAGTGGAGAAATTTCTTTTCTAAGATAGATATGAAAAGTGGATATCATCAAATCAGAATGAGGGAAGGTGATGAGTGGAAGATAGCCTTTAAGACAAATGAAGGTTTTTATGAGTGGCTTTTTATGCCATTTGGCTTAACCAATGCCCCAAGTACATTTATGAGGTTGATAAATGAAATACTAAAATATTTCATTGGCAAGTTCGTGGTTGTGTATCTAGATGATATACTGATCTTTAGCAAGACTAAAGAGGAGCATTTGAGGCACCTGACATTAGTGATGAGGAGACTACAATAGGAGAAGTTGTTGATAAAACTTAAGAAGTCCTATTTTATGAAGACATAACTCATTTACTTGGGTTTTGTGATCTCTTCAAATGAACTGAAGATGGATCCGGAGAAGGTGAAAGCAATCAAAGAATGGCCATCACCGAGGAGCATGTTTGAGGTAAGAAGCTTCCATGGATTAGCGAGTTTCTATAGGAAGTTCATCAGATATTTCAGTGGAATTTATGCACCAATGATGGATACAGTGAAGAAGAGGCACAAGTATTTTAAATGGACAGAGGAGGCCGAGAAGAGCTTCAATACACTGAAGGAGAAAGTAACGGAGTGACCAATTCTAGTCTTGCCAAATTTTGAGAAGATGTTTCAGGTAAGGTGTGATGCAAGTGGAATTGCAATTAGAGGATTTTTGAGCCATGACAATAGACATGTTTCTTACTTTAACGAGAATCTGAATGAGACTAAGAGAAAATAATCCACCTATGATAAGGAGTTTTATGCCATAATCCAAGATCTAAAGAAATGGAGACATTACCTCGTCCCACAAGAATTTGTCTTGTATAGCGATAACCAAGCTTTACATTTCATAACCAGACAGGAAAAATTGAATCAGAGGCATGCAAAGTGGATTGAGTATATGCCAAATTTTACTTTTGTCATAAAACATATTGTTGGGAATGCTAACAAAGTTGTTGATGCATTGATCAGGAGATGTTTGACTCTGCAGGAATTTCAAGTAAATACCTTAGGGTTTGAAAACCTTGAGGAAATGTACAATGGTGATCCATACTTCAAGGAAGCATATGAAGCATGCACGTATCCTGTGCTGAGAGATAGGAGCCAGTGGAAAGAGTATATGATTCAATAGGTATTGTTGTTCTATGGCAATAAGTTGTGAATACCAAAATTCTCAATGAGGAATAACCTTTTAAAGAAAAACATAGTGGAGGATTGACTGGACATTTCGGCCATGATAAGACATTTGTGTAGTTGAGCAGTTCATACTATTGGACAGGTATGAGAACATATGTAATAAAATTTGTGAACAGATGCAGAATCTTCCAACATGAAAAAGGTAAAAGAAAAAACACTAGATTGTATCAACCATTGCCCATACCAGAGAGGCCTTGGGATGAAATAAGCATGGATTTTGTGTTGGGACTACCAAGAACAAAAAGAGGATGTGATTCCATATTTGTGGTGGTGGATAGATTTTCCAAGATGGCACACTTTATCCCATGTTAGAAGACCAGTGATGCAACACATGTTGAAAAAATATTTTTCAAGGAAGTTGTGAGACTTCACGGCCTACCTAGAAGCATTGTCTCAGACAGAGACACGAAATTTGTTGGTCATTTTTGGAGAACACTAAGGAAGAAGTTGGGGAAAGATTTTTCCTTCAGCTCAGCTTATCACCCTCAGATAGATGGACAGACTGAGGTGGTAAACAAAAGTTTGGGAAACTTATTTAGGATTTTGGTCATTGAGCACCATAATCAATGGGATCGGATTCTGCCACAAGCAGAATTTGCATAAAATGACTCACCAAATAGGAGCAATGGGAAGATCCCGTTCCAAATATTGTATGGAATGAAACACAGGGGAGTATATGAGTTGAGAGACTTGGAACATAATGAGATCAGAAGTGCTGGAGAAGAATATTTTGCTACAGAAATGCAGAAGCTCCATAGCCAGATCAGGGGGCACTTGCATAATTCTAGCCATGAGTATAAACGCAGAGCTGATCAACATCGCAGAGAACTCCAATTTGAAATAGGAGATCGGGTTCTAGCACATCCCAGGAAGGAAAGGTTCCCTAGGGGGACACATAAAAAGCTAAAGATGAAGAATATAGGACCATGTAGGATCTTGAGGAAGTTTGATGCCAATGCCTATGAGATTGAGCTGCCAGATGATGTGGACATATCACCCATATTCAACGTCTCAGACCTGTATCCTTATAGGAAGGATGACATAGAGGGATCAACAAATCAAGGGAAGATTCAGTGGGAGAAACAAATGCCTATAGTAGAAAAACCACAAATGGAAAAGATCATTGATCAGAGGATTAGTAAGAATACCAAGAGGAAGACCTATTTTGAATACCTAGTTAAGTGGAAGGGACACCCAATAGAATATGCCAGTTGGGAAAGTGAAGCTGATATCCAGAAGCATGGAAAGTCGGTACAGGAGCTCATGGACATGAGCCCATGAATTTTTGTCTAGGGGGAGTATAATGCAGGAGCATCGTCAACAAGTACACGTGGCAGAACAACTTAGTTCCTGAGAGACAATCCAGAGTCTCGAATGCTAGCCAGTACTGCAAATCTTTAAAGTGATAGAAAATAAAAGAGGAAATATCACACACGTGGAGACAAAATGAGCATGCGTGACTTGGGAGATTAAACCTAGTCTCAATGTAACCGCAATTAGATAGAATTTAGTTTGTTTCTTTTGTATAAAGAGAGATTTTGTACACCCAAAAGAGGGGTCATGAGAATTATCAGCAAGTAGGAATCTCAGAGTAGTAGTTGTTGCTTTGATTTTAGCTGTAACCATTTTCTTGATTTTGAATCAAGATAACAGAGAAAAATTGATCCAATGTATGGTGTGAATAATGTTTGAAATTTCTCTGTTGTTGTCTTAATATTTTCAAGAATGAATGAATCTTGCTACGAGTGTATGTAGCTTTGAAATGCTTGCATAAGAATTTAAATCATTTTTCTTCATGAGCCAGTGCAAGGTGTGGTCATAGTCCACAAGGAGTGCATTGACAGGGTCTGTTTCGACTCGTAAAACTCAGAAGAAATAGCGTAAGAATTTCTTTGCAGGAAGTATAAAGCGACTACCGCAAGGAGTGCACAGTCATCACAAGAACTTGAATCTTGTGTAAATATCTGTTGCAAAGAGTGCACAGACCTGGAATCCAATGAAGAATCGAAGTGACTCTGTAAAGAAGTTGAAGGACGAGAGCGGAAGAACACTAGGAAGGCGAGAAAGGATTCTTTTAAAGAAAATTTGGATCTTAGTTTGACGAATTTCCTAGAAAAGAAAGAAGTTCTTGGGAGATTGAAATATTTGGAGAGATCAAGCTCAGAAGGAGTAGCACTTTCCAAGAAGTGCAAACGAAATCCAAGAAATGGACTCATAGGAAGGATAAAGGTCAAAGCCTTTAAATCCTTTCAAAAATCTTCTAATTCTAAAGAAAGCTTTAGCTCAGAGGGAAGATCTGGACCATCCAATCAATGTCCAGACAATGAGGAGCAAGTTCAAAGGAGGAAAGATCTCAACCAATTTTTTAAAGTGCATTAACATTAAATATTTGAACATACACAGGAGGAACAAGGTCACGAAATTTTGAAATCATCGGAACTGTCCATCACGACAGGACACGTGGTGAGAGATCAACATTTCGATGACTCACAGAGTGGAAAGGTCAAAGGGAAGAGTTGTGAGGATTCGCGAAGTGTGAATTCGTGAAAAGATCACAGTCGTTCATCATTTCAAAATCATCGAGACCGTTTGTTGTCAAGGAGGACACATGGCGAGAGATCAACATTTTGCTGACTCATGACTCGAAGGAGTCAAAGGCTAAGTTGCAAGAACTTGTAAAACATCAAATCACGACATGATCTGAGCCATTGATCAAAGGGAATATCTCGACCATTGATCTAGCACCATCACAATTTCGGCTATCGGGAGAATGTAGGCAATGAGACTCCAAATTCACAAATCGTGAAATCATGAAAAGATCACAGCCGTTGATTGAAGGAGGGATTTGAACTATAGATATGGTTTTTTCGGGACTTCACAACTCGCGAAATTAGAGGTAAGAGTTCGGGGAACTCACAAAAATTGAAACCGCGAAGATTTGATCTGAGCCATTGGTTCAAGAAGAGATCTGGACCGTTGAGCATCTAGGGAGACGATTTGTGAAGTGTGAACCCACAAGACGTGAAATTACGAAACGAGAAATCGTGAAGTGCTCGAAATATTGGCCCACGATCATAGCAAAGGGTCACATTGGTGAAGGGGAATAGAGGGGATAGAATGCGCTAGGCTCTTGTTGGGATTTAAAAAGTCGGGAGAGTTAGAGTGACTCGCATGCAAAGGACCGATACATAGAGTCATGACGTGCCTTTCAATTAGGTGACTGGTCAAAACCTTAGTCACATAGAGGGAGGGGCTTGACCAAGAGAGTTAGCATCTAAACACACTGAAGCTAAAAGGTGTTAAGGAGAAAGCCGTGGGTTCCATATAACCTGTGATTTAAGGGAAAGAGGTCTTGTTAAGTGGATTTGAGGTTCTTTAGGGCCAAAGAGTCAATCAGACTCAGTTTCTTGATCAATTCTAGACCGAGAGGTCACGTAGTCCTTAGGAGAGAAGGGGGGTATGCATTACTTTAACGGTTATAATCAGATTCAGATTGCTCTGGAAGACTAGGATAAAACTACATTTGCATGTCCCTGGGGTACCTTCGTATATAGAGTATTTCCCTTTGGGTTATGTAATGCTCCAGCTACATTCTAGAGAGCTATTTTAAGAATATTTTCTGATTTGATTAATGAAGGACTTGAAGTTTACATGGACGATTCCACCCCTTATGGCACTGATTTTGATCAAGCTCTAAGAAATCTGGAGAAGGTATTGGAATGATGCATTGCTACTAGGCTATTTTTGATTAATGAGAAATGTCATATGATGATGACTGAAGGTGTGGTACTAGGACACTATGTTTCTCCATATGGAATCAAGGTAGACTTAGAAAAAATAGAGGTAATCCTTAATCTACCTACACCTCATACACAAACCGAGGTACGTAGTTTCCTTGGATGCATAGGATATTATCATAGATTCATAGAAATGTTTTCAAGAATAGCTGCACTTTTACATGCTTTAACTGGTAATGTGGAATTTCAATGGTCTGATAAGTGTGATGTTGCATTTGCAGAACTCAAAAGGTTGGTTTCAACAACATCAATGCTAAGAGGACCAAACTGGAAATTACCATTTCACATATCTTCATATGCATCGGATATCGCCATAGGCACTGTCCTTGGAAAGGAAGAATACAAGAAACCTTATGCTATCTATTTTATTAGCAAAAATCTTACTCCTGCTGAATTAAATTACATAGTAATAGAAAAATAACTTTTAGCCATTATACATGCTATTATTAAATTTCACCACTATATAACAGGCTATCTAGTTATTCTGTATATTGATCATTCTTCTATTAAATATTTATCTAACAAACCAATTACTAATGGATGGGTTACTCGGTGGTTATTACTATTGCAAAAATTCAACATCACCATCAAGGATCGACCCAGAAGAGAGAATCTCATTGCATATTTCTTGTCTCGCATGCCCAAAACAAATGACTTTTTGACAGTTGAAGACCAATTCCCAGACAAACACTTGTTCACTATCACTATTAAGACATCGTGGTACACTGATGTGGTGAATTATTTGGCAGCTGGAAAACTACCAGCGCACCTATCATCAAGATAAAGCAAACTAATCATTCAGCGTAATGCATGGTTCACCTAGATCGGTGGATATCTTTTCCACACAAGGTCTGACCTCCAAATTCGAAGATGTGTAAGAAATGATGAAATTTATGATATCTTAAAGGCGGGTCATGATGAGCCCTGTGGTGGAAATTTTGCAGATCGTAGAATTGGCAATTAGGTTTTACATATGGGCTATTATTGGCCCTCAATATTTAAATATGAAAAAAAGTATGTCCAGGCTTGTGACAATTGTTAGAGGATGGGTCAACCAAGCCAAGCTGATGAAATTCCCCTACAAGCACAAGTGGTGGAAAAAACTTTCGAGAGATGGGCAATGGATTTTGTTGGTCCCTTCAACCCAAAATCAAACCAGAAAGATTATATACTAGTTGCAACAAACTATATGACCAAATTGGTAGAAGCAGTGTCCTTGCCAAAAACAACTGAGGAAGCATTCATTAAGTTTCTCTTTGAATTATTTGTATGCTATTGATTACCTAGGGAAGTAATCACCGATGGAGCGTTGCAATTTACATCCCATAAAATCATGACCACTATGTGCAATTATCACATTAAACACAAAGTTACGTCCCCATACCACCCACAGGAAAATGAACAAGTGGAAAGTACCAGTAAAGTCTTGGAGGCAATCTTGAAAAAAAGAGTCTCAACAAACCGTCAAAATTGGGCAGCCGAGATTTCAAATTCCTTATGGGATTATTGCACAACATGGCGTAACACTACTGGCTAATCTCCTTATAATTTATTCTTTGGAAAAGAACCTATTTTTCCAATCGAATTTGAGATCAAGACTTTAAGAATGGCCCAGGAAATTGGACTGGATCTTATCGAATCACACACATAGTGCTTACAACAGATCAATGAGCTAGATGAAGCACGCATGTTCTCCCTTCAACGAAAAACTGTTATTCAGCAGCAGAGAGCTAGTTGGCACGATAAACATATCAAGAAGAAATCCTTCCAGAAAAGTGATTGGGCGCTTCTCTATGATTCCAGATTTAAGGATTTTCCTGGAAAATTGCAGTCAAGGTGGCTGGGACCATATGAAATAAGTGAAGTTCATGATAATGGCACTGTCACTTTAGTTACCATTGATGGGTCTATTTCTCCTTTTCTGATAAATGGACATCGGATACGACTCTACCATCAACCGCTTTCAAAAGAATCCTTTTGCCAAGAAGTAAGTAATGATCCTACTGTTCAAATTTTAGTTGGCTAGGAAGGTAACCCAACAACTTTAGTTCCATGAAATTGTTGTTCTTGAAGCACTGTACATATTGTATATAGTTTTCTTTAAAGATTTGATTGAGTTTTTAGTTTTTTTAACTTCCTAGGAAAGTCATTATAAGAAAATTTGGAGAACAAAAACCAGAAAAGATGACTGTAAAGAATATAATTAGCACTCTTTTCTGTTCCTTATTCAAACTTCAAATTTCTCCTGTCTCACTTTGAAAAATCCATGGAATGTAAACCTTGTTTTACATAGGAAATGAATATGTCATATTCCACAACAAAAAGTCAGGTGATTGCAATAAAAGAATGCACAACTGTAATAAATAGAAAATTAATGCATGACACTAACAAACCATCCAATACTTCGATCATTGAGTAAACCTGCCCATAAAAATTGAATGAATTTAGTTGATGACCAATCAATCCTAGATTCACTAAAATGAAAATGTCTACAAGAGGTTGCCAATTAATTAAATTAGATGGTTGAAATTTGAACATCATTGTTGCTGTTCATTCGAATGTAACAATTGTTGTTCCCTTTGTTGCAATTGTTGTTCCCTTTGCAGGTAGTGTCATTCATTTAAAGGGAACAACTGTCATTCCCTTTGTTGTGATTGTTGTTCCCTTTGTGGGTAGCGTCGTTCATTTGAGCAGAACAACTATCATTCCCTTTGTTGCGATTGTTGTTCCCTTTGCGGGTAGTGTCGTTCATTTAAACGGAACAACCGCCTTTCCTTTTGTTGTGATTGTTGTTCCCTTCTGTGAGTCGTATCGTTCATTCGAATGTAACAAATATCGTTCCCTTTGTCATGATTTTCTTCCCTTCTTTCTGGGAAACACTATTCATTCGAAAAGAAACATTTGTTGTTCCTTTTGGCGGCTATTCCTATTGTTGTTCCTTTCCTTTAAAATAACAATTTTTCACCAACAACACGTCCTTCTGATATGTTTAGCCACTCCTTTGGGTACGAACTTCACTAACTAATTTTCAGCACCACTTCTAATTATCATAGTAATGATTTGTCATTTTCTTTTGTGGACTATCTAGCATACCTTATCAAATTGTTTTTTGGATTGATTTCTCCGAATTATCTTAATATTGTTCATAATCCTTAACCGCCATAATTTGTTTCTTTCCCCTATATATATACATATACTTGAATGATAATTTTCCTTCATGTCATAATAAGGAGTCTAAGGCAAATTTTTACTTGGAATTATTACACTTATTAATCCATCCCACATGCTTAAGGAGTAGATGAGCTTCCCTTAATAAATCCTTAAAAAAAAACAAAAGGAAATAAAAATTAAAAATAAATAAAGAAAATAAACTTCTCCCATAAAGGATAGGGGGTCTCATGATGAGCCAACCTACCAGGATCATAAGATAATAACAAAAGTGACATTCCCACTATGGATACCACACTAGGGAAATTGCCTTTGGAATTTTTTTGTCAAAGGAAAAGAGGTCTCATCATGAGCTAGCTTGTTCACTTAAGTTACGATCTAGTGAGTGGCATTATCGTTATCTGGCTACCAAACCAGGATAGTGGTGTTTTTGGGAAAATATTGTTGGGTATGTGTTATATTCTTTGCACAAGTAGTAGTGTATGAGCGTTGCGCCGGGTGCACAGGGGGGAAATGCCCCCGATAAATTTTTTTCTGCCTCGGAAAACATGTCACATATTTCTTCCTCGAAAAATGTGTCACATATTTAGGTGGTTTTTTGGCACATGGTTTCTTTGTCGATGGTTTTCTATTTCTGGTTAAGGAATTAGGGTTGTTGACTAATCCAAGTCATTGGGTTAGGGTTTTGGATGCCACTGGATCCTATATGTATATTGTATTGTAAACAATGTAACACAATGAATATATAGAATATGTTGGTTTTCCTGGTTTGGGTTTCCAGGGGAAAAATCTCTGTGTAATGTTTGCATTTGCCATTGTATCTTTTCTGTTCTTTTACTGAATATTTGTTTGCAGTAAATATTGTACAAGGTTAAAATCTACATTTGGTATCAGAGCTTTGTTGGCTTTAGGGGGATGCCTTTGTGGTCAAGGGTTTGGATCGGGACTGTGATAAGCCTTGTTACAGTGGGAGATCTGTGATATTGATTTTTCAGGTGAAAATAAATGGAAAGCAATTCGAAGACGGGGATCAAGAATTTTAACGGGAAAAGTTTTGAGTTGTGGAAGCTCAGGATGGAAGATATGTTGGTGGAAAGATATCAGTGGATCGTGGTAGATCCAGGTACTGCACCTACAGGAACTTCAACAGATGACTGAAAAAAGTTGGATCGGAAGGCAAAGAGCACAATCTGATTGTGTCTCTCTGATTCAGTATTACTGAATGTGTCAGAGGAAGCTACAACCAAGGATTTATGGGACAAGTTGAGGAAGTTGTATTAGTCTAAGTCCCTAGTAAATGAACTATTTTTGAGAAAGAAGCTGTATAACTTGAGGATGAGAGATGGAGACTCGGTGGCAGAGCATTTGAATGCCTTCAATACTATGGTAAGTCAGTTAGTATCTGTTGATATTAAAATTTCAGATGAATATAAATGTATCAGTTTACTATGTTCTTTACCAGACTCGTGGGATAGTCTGGTTTTGTCCATAGGTAGTAATACAACTGACTTGAAGTTTGATGAAGTGGTCTCATCCTTGTTGTCAGAGGAGATGAGATGGAAGAATATGGAAGGACATAGCACAAACACATTATTTGCAAGAGGACGTTCTTCAGAAAGAAATAGATCTAAGTTCTCAAGTGGGAGATCTAAGTCTATGGGTAGATATATATCTCCTGGAAAGTTTGTAAAGGTATGTTGGAGATGTGGAAAAGAAGGGCACTACAAGAAGCAATGTAGATCCAAAGTTGAGAAAAAGAAGGGATCTGAAGAATCTTCTTCTATAGAAGAAAAGACCTCCAAGGAAGAAGGAGAGGATGTGTACTTGGCTTCTTCAAGCACACTTGCAGATCATTAGGCATGGTTGGTTGAATCTGGTGCATCCTTTCATATGAATCCCCACAGGGAGTGATTCTGCGAATATGAAAGGTGTGATGGAGGTAATGTTTTCTTAGGTGATGATTCAACAACCAGAATCATAGGATGAGGAAAAGTCAAGTTGAGGTTCATATATGGAAGGATTAGAACACTGCCTGGTGTTCTGCACATCCCAAGTTTGGCTAGAAATTTGATTTTTGTAAGCAAAATGGATGGTGCAGGGGTAAAAACAATATTTGAAAAGGAAAAATGGAGGATGGTTCGAGGAGAAATGGTGTTGCCGAAGGGAGTTCAGTTTGGAACTCTGTATAAGCTGTAAGGAAGCACTATTAGTGATGAGTGTAATAGTTCCATTGTTCCTGATATTGGAGTTGAAGAAGAAAGAACTCCTACAGTCTCTGGAGAAAAGGTTATGCAGTGGCATCAAATACTGGGGCATATCGGAGAGAAGGGTCTTCGACTACTACATGGTAATGATATGGTCGAAGGTATGTCTAAATTATATCTAGATTTTGATTTATGTGAACATTGTCTATATGGGAAGCAAAATTGGGTAAGATTCCCCTCTAGTGCAAAGAGGGCAGAAGGAATTTTACAAGTATTTCATAGTGATGTTTTTGGACCTGTGTCGGTCCCATCATTCGGAAAATATATGCACTACATCTCACTTATAGATGATTTCTCGAGGAATACTTGGATATATTTACTCAGGAATAAATCCAAAGTCTTTGACATGTTTTAAGAGTTTAAGGCTCTTGTTGAGAATCAAATAGAGAAAAAAATTAAGGTGCCGAGGATAGATAATGGTTGAGAGTTCTGTAGGAATGAATTTGAAGAATTATGTAAGAAGTGCAGTATAGAAAGGTAGAAGACTACTCCATATACACCTCAACAGAATGGAGTTGTAGAAATTATGAATAGGATGTTGATGGAAAAATCAAGGTGCATGCTCAGTGGTGCCAGGTTAGGGAAATAATTCTGGGTAGAGGCAGTGGGTACTGCATGTTACCTGGTCAACATATCACCCTCATCAGCGTTGGATGACAAGACTCCAAAAGAGGTATGGACTAGTAAGGAACCTTCTCTAACACATCTCAAGGTATTTGGCTATGATGCATATGCTCATGTTCCAAAGGAAAACAAGAGTAAGCTATATAAGAAGACTGAAAAGTGTATCTTTATTGAATATAAAAAAGGTCTCAAAGGTTATAATCTTTGGAACCCATAAAATAAGAAGGTAGTGTATAGCTGAGATATGGTATTTAGAGAAATGAAGGATGTTGTTAAACAAGAAGTCCTACCAAGTAATGAAGAACCAAAGAAAATGGAGTTTGATTTAAAAGATGATGAGTCAGACTCTACAGAAGAACAAGAATTAGAAGAAGAAAATCCTCATACTCTAGTATTGAGGAGATCAATTCGAGAAAGAAGGCTACTGGAAAGGTATACTCCATCTAATTTCCATTCAAATTTTTCTTTGTCTATTTTTTATGATGATCCCATAACTGTCAGGGAGGCAGTGGATTCAGAGGATGCAAATCTCTGGAAAAGGGCCATGGACAAAGAAATGGCATCTTTGGATAAGAATGAGTCTTGGGATCTAGTGGAGTTGCCGACTGGAAGAAAGCACATTGTAACCAAATGGGTATTTAAAAACAAGCTGAATGCAAAAGGAAAAGTGGAGAAATACAAAGATCGGTTAGTTGCAAAGGGTTATTCCCAGGTTGAGGGAATTGATTTTGGTGAGATTTTTTCTCCTATTGCAAAGCTAACCTCTATAATATTTCTGTTATCTGTTGCTATTGCATTTGATTTTGAAATAGAAAAAATGGATGTGAATACAACATTCCTACATGGGGATATGGAAGAAGAAATCTATATGAAGCAACCAGAAGGTTATGCTATGA
>ML780253.1:366364-379556 GCA_009831015.1 Picea engelmannii
TACAGAGCATTTCTTCAGAAGTTATGAAGTAGAGATGGATCAAGTACTGGGAAATTTAGGGGCATCAATTGTTGAAGACACAGATAGGTCTGGAGAACCCCAAACACTAACTTCCTCCCATTCAAACCTTGTCTTGGATCTTCTTGATATGGAGATGCCATCTCCTGAAGGAGCAAAACAACTAGAACCTCACATTGAGATAAATAATCCTTTAGAACAAATAGATAAGCCAAAAGAAACATGGGAGAAGTCACTAGTTGATCAAGGTGGGGAATACCTCAAAATTCCCCATAGACAGAAGAAAACAACATGCAAAGGAAACAATAAAATTAGAAAATTAAAACATGAAAACAAGATATTGAGGAAAAGGGTTAAGAAGATAAAAGTGTTAAAACAAAAAGTTGGCAGATTAAAAGAAATAATTAGACAACTTAGGAAGCAGTTGGAACAAGCTGATAAGGTCCATGAGAAGAAGAAATCCAAAAGTCCTAGAGTATAGGGAATAAATCCACTTCCCAGAAGAATAGTCCACACCAATTCAACTGGAAAACAAACATAATTGCATGCTCATTTGGAGACAGCTGAAATAGAAACTCAGACTGAGATTCCAGCCACATAAGAAACATATGTTCAAACTGAAGGAGTGTTTCCTATAGATCTTCGTGCTTCTTTGGAAACAATTGAATTAGGAACCCAGACAGATGCTCCAACAACAATAGAGACAATTGTTTAGACTGAAGAAGCATCTCAGTCCCCTGAATAGTGTAAGTTTTAAACCTGCGAAGTAAAGCAATGCATATAGATTCTTAAGCAAAACAAAAATTAATCAATGGCTCATTCACATAGTACACAGAGATTTATACCGGAAACCCTCAATTGGGAAAACCTTTCTTATATTCCTTATATTGAATTTCACCATTCACTATACAATATACATACAATGTTTTTAGGTATTCCATAGATACCAAAACCCTAATCCATTAATCCGCAATTAATTTACAAAACCGCTAAAAATAGCAAAATCCGCTAAAAATAGAAAAATCCACTAAAAATAGTAAAAACCACCAAAAAAACAAATTTTGGGGCACTGCCCCGAACCGCATCGGCCCCAGGCTACCGCCCGTTGCCAAATGCTGCACCTAACCAGGGGGGGCATACTTACCCCCCCTGGGACCCCCCTATGAAAGTGCCCTACGCACATGGCACAAACAGGGCACTAGTACGAGGGATCGTTATACGCAGTTGTCATATATGACGCACCCACACACACACATGCAAAGAATATAACACATACCCAACATTCTCCCACTTGTTGTTTTCTTTGCATCCATGGGTCTAGGGGATTATATAGTCAACAATCTAGGGCAACAATGCCCATTATTAATCTACACCAGGAGAACTTTTCTGTGCTCATAGACTTTGTCAATGAATCTGCAACATTCTTCAAAGTGTCAACCTTTTCTAGCAACACCTTCTTTTTCTCAACCATGTCTCTCACAAAGTGATACTGAACATCAATATGCTTTATCTTTGAATGATAAGTTGGATTCTTTTCCAGGAAGATTGCACTCTGACTATCACAATCTAATCTCACTGCTTGTTGTACCAACCCAATACCTGAACACAATCTTTGTAACCATACTGCTTCCTTGCTTGCATGAGTGGCTGCCATGTATTCAACTTGTGTAGTTGAGAGTGCCACTACAACCTATCTTTTTCTCATCCAACTGATTTCTCCTCCAAATAGGTTAAACACATACCCACTTGTAGATCTTCTGTGATCCGGATCTCGAGCCCAGTTTGCATCAACAAAGCCATGTATGTCCAACAATCTGTCCAATCCTGGTCTTCCTTGGTAGCACAATCCATAACTGGTAGTGCCATGAAAATACCTGAAGACCCTCTTTACTGCTATCCAATGATCCTTCCCTGGTTTTGACATATACCTGCTCAAAAATCCCACTGCATGTGCAATGTCTGGTCTAGTATATACCATTGCATACATCAAACTACCAATTGCACTGGCATATGGAACATGGGTCATGTCCTCTTCTTCTTCCTGTGTCTTGGGACACTGATCTACAGATAAATTTACACCTATAGGAATAGGAACCTTGACTGGTTTACTTCCATGCATATTAAACCTCTGTAATACCGTCTCAACATATTTTCTCTGATTCAACCAGAGTTTCCTGTTTTCACGATCTCTTTTAATATCCATTCCCAGAATGAAGTTAGCAGCACCGAGATCCTTCATGTCAAATTTGGAGGATAGCTGTCATTTCACCTCCTTGATAACATCCATGTTATTTCCTACCAACAACATGTTATAAACATACAACACTACATAAATAAAGTGATTACCAACCTGCTTGGAATATACACAGTGATCATCTCTGCTTCTTAAAAATCCCAATCCAAGGATGTATGTGTCAAACTTTTGGTACCACATCCTAGGTGATTGCTTAAGACCATATAGTGACTTCTTTAGCTTACAGACCAACTCTTTCTTTCCCTTCACTACAAATACTTCTGGCTACTTCATGTAGATTTCTTCTTCCAGATACCCATGTAGGAATGTTGTCTTCACATCCATCTAATCCACTTCAAGATCAAAAGCAACAACAATAGATAAAAGAAATCTAATAGTTGTTAACTTGGAAACAGGAGAAAAAATCTCACCAAAGTCAATTCCCTCTACCCCGGAATAACCTTTTGCTACTAATCGAGCTTTGTATTTCTCCACTTTACCTTCTACATTAAACTTCTTCTTAAACAACCATTTGCTACCAACAGATTTTCTTCCAGCTGGAAACTCAACTATATCCCATGCCTCATTCTTATCCAAGGCATCCATTTCTTCAACCATGGCCTTCTTCCATAGTTTACTATCCTCTGAATTCACTGCTTCCTTGACAGTTCTGGGATCATCATCAGTAATAGATAAAGAAAAATTGGAATGGAAATCAGGTGGACTATACCTTTCTGGTTTCCTTCTTTCTCTCACTGATCTTCTCAATATTGGGGTATGACATTCTTCTTCTTCTTCTAGTTCCTCTTCTTCAGATGATTTAGATTTTACATCATCCAACTCAAGCTCTATTTTCTCAGGTTCGTCTTGTGTTGGTAGGAATTCCTGTTTGGACACATCTTTTACCTCTTTGAAAACAACATCTCGATTGTATATAGTTTTCTTGGTTTCCGGGTTCCAAAGCTTATAACCTTTCACACCATCTTTATAACCAATAAAGATACACTTTTCATCCTTTTTATCCAGCTTACTTCTATTTTCCTTTGGAACATGTACATAAGCATCATAACCAAACACTCTAAGATGTTGAAGAGAGGGTTTCTTTCCAAACCATACCTTGTGTGGATTTTTATCATCCAACACTGATGAAGGTGATCGATTGACCAGGTAACATGCTGTACCCACTGCCTCTGCCCAAAATTCTTGTCCTAACCCAACACCATTGAGCATGCTCCTTGCTTTTTCCATCAGTTTCCTATTCATCCTTTCTGGAACTCCATTTTGCTGAGGAGTGTATGGAGTAGTCTTCTGCCTTGCTATACCACACTTCTTACAGAATTCTTCAAATTCATTTCCACGGAATTCTCCACCATTATCTGTTCTCAATACCTTTATTTTATTCTCTGTTTGATTTTCTACCAAAGCCTTAAACTCTTTAAATTTATCAAATACCTCATATTTCTTTCTAAGAAAATAAATCCATGTGTTCCTTGAAAAATCATCTATGAATGAAACACAATACATAGATTTACGTAGGGATGGAACAAGAACAGGTCCAAACACATCACTATGTATCAAATCTAAGATCCCCTTTGCTCTTGTAGCACCAGATGAGAATCTTACTCAATTTTGTTTACCATATATGCAATGTTCACAGAAATCAAAATCTAGAGTGCAATTAGACATACCTTCAACCATACCTTTACCGTGTAGTGTTCGAAGGCCCTTTTCTCCAATATGTCCCAGTCTTTGATGCCACAACATGGTCTTCTTTTCAGGGATGATATTGGTCTTGTATTCTTTATTTGTCTTCTTAAGGACAACATAACTGTTACACCCATTAGTATAATTTCTTCCCAACAACTTGTACACAGTTCCACATCGAACTCCCCTCATCAACACCATTGCTCCTCGTACCATCTTGCAAGTGTTCTTTCCAAATATAGTATCCACTCCTGCATCATCCATCTTGCTTACAGATATTAGGCTCCTGGCTAGTTTTGGAATGTGCAGAACCCCAGGAAGTGTTCTAATCCTTCCATATTTTAGCAGCAACTTAACCCTTCCATGTCCCAATATTTTTGCTGTCGAGTCATCTCCTAGGAATACATCACCACCATCATATTTTTCATATTCAGAGAACCACTCCTTGTGAGGAGTCATATGGTATGACACACCTGATTCGATCAACCATACATCACGGTCTACATGTGTACTTGTAGATGCCAAGTAAACATCACCTCCTTTTTCAGTGGAGGTTTTCACCTCTATGGAAGAGGTATTGTCAGATCCCTTTGTTTTTTCAACCTTCTTAGACTTGCAATCTTTCTTATAATGTCCTGTTTTACCACAGTTCCAACATTTCCTCAAAGATTTTCCTGGACACTTAGATCTACTTGTAGATTTAGATCTCCATCCTGAAGGCTTACCAGGGTTCCTGTCTTGGGTACGCCCTCTTACAAATAAAGCATTTGTGTTGTGACCATCCACTCTTTTTCGCCTCATCTCTTTATATAACAAGGATGAAACTACATCCTCATACTTCAATGTAAATTGAGTGGTACTACCAATTGCTACAACCAGATTATCCCAGGAGTCTGGCAAAGAACATAAAAAAGTAATACACTTATCTTCTTTTGCAATCGTAATATTAATAGAGACAAGTTAAATTACCAGAGTATTAAAGGCATTTAGATGTTCTGTCACAGAATCTCCATATTCCATCCTAAGATGATACAACTTATTTTGAAGAAACAACTTGTTTACCAAGGACTTTAATTGATACAAATTCCCCAACTTATCCCATAGTTCCTTGGCTGTAGATTCTCCCGAGACATTCAACAAAACTGAATTGCCAGGCAGAGTCGAATAGTACTCCTTTCTCTTTTGTCCAACTTCTCCCAATCTTCCTTCGACATACCAATAGTTGGTGTACTAGTAGTTTTTGTACTAGTAGGTTATGTACCAGTAGCCTGTGTGCTAGTAGACGGTGTACTAGTAGGTTGTGTACCAGGATCCACAACGATCCATTGTTCTTTGTCTACAAGAAGGTCCTCCATATTCAACTTCCATAGCTTAAAGTTTTTACCATTGAACTTCTCTATCTCGATTCTAGAAGAGATTTCCATTCCTCTTTCTGCACTCAAATCACCATTGCAAGAGCTCCCACTAAACCCAAGTTTATCATAGAACCAAGATAAACTTGATCTATCAAGACCGAGCCAAACCCTCAACAACAAAGGCATTTCTCTGAAGCTAAAAATGAGCTCTGATACCACATATAAGTTTTAAACCTATGAATTAAAGCAATGCATATAGATTCTTAAACAAAACATAAATTAATCAATGGCTCATTCACATAGTACACATAGATTTATACTGGAAACCCTCAACCGGGAAAACCTTTCTTATATTCCTTATATCAAATTTCACCATTCATTATACAATATATATACAATGTTTTTAGGTATTCTGTAGATACCAAAACCCTAATCCCTTAATCCAGGATTAATTTACAAAACTGCTAAAAATAGCAAAAACTGCCCAAAAAAACAATTTTGGGGCGCTGCTCCAAGCTACTGCCCGTTGTCGAACACTGCACGTAACCAAGGGGGACATACCTACCCCCCCCTAGGAAAGAACTCGACGCACATGACACAAACAATGCACTAGTACGAGGTATCGTCAGACGCAGTTGTCATATCTGACGCGCCCACACACACACATGCAAAGAATATAACACATACCCAACAAATATGATTCTATCATTAGTAGGTTGGAGGCAGAACTGGTGCAATCCCAAAAAACCCTGACTCAATGCAGAAGCGAAATGGTAACAATGGAAGAACATCAGAAAGTTGTCAAACAAATTCAAGTCATGTCAGCAATAGCGAATGAGACCTTTGCTGAGCTCAATAGAGCTCAAGGAAAGGTGAAGAAAATCAAAGAAATTTTCTTTTTTTATTCTGATATAGTAGCTTGCAGGGCCCCTACGACTAATTACACTTTATTTCTATTAGAACGTTATCTGATGTTGAGAATAAAATCTATTATATCAGGAAAACCTTTTGAGTTTACCACTATTTCTGATTTTGTTTTATGTTTTAGAGAACAAGTGGATGGATTACAATACTTTCAATGTGAACTATACCTTCACAACTTCATCCTATGAGGAAACAAAAATGAGAACCTCAATCCTTTCACTGAGTACATACAGTTTCAGGCATTCTTGTCCTTTGCCAAAAACCAAACTAGGTGGGCTAAAGCACACAAGATTTTCATGAAAAGGGAGACTAGGCTAGACCTATGGATCAGAGGGGAACCTCCTAAAACCCTTAAAACCATTATGCAACACAAAAAATTCATGAAGAGGGAGAATGTCGTAGAATCTTTAGCTCCCATCCATAAACATGTTGTAAATTCAGGTCTACAGTATTTTAGAGAGCTTAAAGAAGAATCCATTTCTGCTACCAAACTAAGATGGGATGTCTCCTCCAATGCAATCAAGAATAGGGAACCCTTTGGTTTCATAAATTTTCACACAGCCACCTTCAGGTTAGAGAGGTATACCAGAATGATCCTAGATGAAGGGCCTGCCTAGATTGGGTGTAGGTACAATCCTCCCATTATTTGGTATCCTCCAGATGGTTATCAGAGTAATTATGAACTTTGTAAAAAGGAGGAAGATGCTTCTTTTGAAATTCTTAAAGGTAAGCATGGGTTCAGGAGACCTCGAGAAAAGACCTCTCCTCCCTTCAGTATCATTGCTTTACATGTAAATTATCTGCTTGCATGAGGACATGCAAAAAGGTAAGCTAGGGGGTATGTTGAGTTGTGAAAAAGGTACAAATATTCTCCTTATTACCATGGTTTATGATATATTCTTGATTGACTTTTAAATTAATTAGAATTAATTAGGAAATAAAATGATTAAAAAGTCTTCTAGAAATGTTATTGAGTGATATTAGATAATTTCTGAATTTAAGTTTGAATTGTTTTATTTTATTGCAGAAAATGGACAATTGTTGTCACCTCAAGATAATTAAAGATATTCTGAAGATACACAAGTTGTTGAAGATCGAAGGAATCAGGCATAACACGGTTTAGAAGAAGATTGAATATTTATTTTGTAATCTTTATAAATAGTAAAAGAAATCCCGAGGATCTCTCAATCCTCAGGCTATCTCAATTCACTCATGTCATTGTAATATATAGAGGATGATGAAAAATAGAGATATATCCAAGAAATTCAATAAAAAATTCAGATCTCTGAATAACTCTGTATAAGTAGTCCATTGTAAATGATTTACCAATTATGGATTTAATGAAATCCTTGAGCATTTTGATCATCTTTGCGTAAAGGGTTTTTAGCAGCAGTATCTTCTGAAGACCATGGGCCCAGTCGGAAGGAGTTACTGTGTCATTTGTAGTCGTATCAATTCTATTTCAGTTTCGTGATTTGAATTTTCTTGCAACAGTTAAGAAAAATTCATGAGTGTATTGATTCTTTTATAAATTGGTTATGCTATTCAATTACAGAGGATAGATGTTTCATTTGAAGGTTATCGATTGTTGTTCCATTTCCCATTGTTGTTAGTTTATTGCTTGAGATTTCCTTTAATTTTCGCATATGTTGTTCCTTTTATAAATTTTTCATTTGATGTTCCTTTCGCTTAAATTCACATTTGATGTTCCTTATTAATTTTACATTAATTCGTTGTTCTTTTCCAGTAGGTTAAATAATCATTGATATATTGATTCCTTAAGTATGTTCGCAGATTAAAATGATTGTTTCTTAGCTAGTTGAATTCAACAAACTGATTAATGTTTTTTTTCATGGTATGTTATTGATCAGATTACAATTCTGTTGAGTGAGTTCTTAGTTTTAGATTTTTAATGAATGTGTGAGGAACTTGATTATTGATAAACTCATATTTTCTTTAACTACATGATTTTAACCTCTACAACTATCTGCATAGACTTTGTTGATATTCTTGAAAGAAAATACGAATCCTTGGTTGATAAATTAATGTCAGACTAAGGTTGTTTTTAGGACATCTTTAGATCCCAACACTAAACTTCTAACAAGGGTACAGAAAAAAAGGAACCAAAATAACCAGAATGTTCAATGAATTGCTACAAAAAATAGAGATGATGGGAAGAAGATAAATATAATTACTTGAGGTAGAACCAAAACAGGAGCATATGCAATGAATCAGAATCAAAACCAACATCAGTGGGTCAGAAAGAATGCAACACCTAAATAACATTTTGATGCGCAGAAGGAAAATGAAACATTCAGGGAGGCTAGACAAGAAATCTTGTAGGAGAATATTGCTTCTACTTCAAATGCACAACCAAGCTATTATGGTCCAATATATGATATGCCTCATCTATTTGATGCATATATTTGATGATACCAGCACAGATCAGTTTACAGAACAAGTAAGTACTTTAAGAAACTCTCTGGTGTCTTTCTTGAAGTTGTTGAATGTTAAAACATCTCTACAAGTATTACAAAGTTTGTTAGAAAAATGCAGTTCTGGAGAAGAGATCAAATTAGAATAGAAGAAATTCAATCAGGTCCGTAGGAAGACAAAGAAAAATAGGGATTTCAGACTGAATGCAAATATTGGAGACTTTAGCATGGGTGACATCATATTAGATTTGGGATCTGAGGTAAATGTTCCACCTAAGAAAACATGGGAATGCATGGGGGAACCTACACTGGGCTATTCACCTATTCATTTGAAACTAGAAAATCAACATAGAGTGCTACCAATTGGTTGATTGAAAGGCATACCAGTGGATTTATATGGTGTGTGCACTATGGAATATTTTGAGGTGATTGATATAGTGGATAACACTACACATTACCCAACATTGTTGGGAGTGGATTGGACATTTGACAATCATGCCATCATAAACTTGAAGACCAAGAAAATGATTTTTGAATTAGGATAATATCGAGTTATAGCACCTTTAGATCCTTCATAAGGTGGAAGATATGTTGAACCAGTTGTTATCACCAGAAAATGGCTCACTACAAATACAGACAATGGATGAAGAAACAATTAACACAAAAACAACATACTACCTATTATCAAATACAACTGTCAAAAGGTCACAAGACGACCAACTCCGTGGTCTGCGCAGATATCAGCCTTGAGAACAAAGCACAACATTTAGAGTAGTCCATTTTGGGCTTGAATCACCAACAAGTAGGTTTGATTTTCAACGATGGAGATCCCATAAGAAGTTCGGATCAACGGCTCTCAAGCAGACAGGTTTTCAAAGCCACGTAAGGATTAACAGCTAGGCAGAGGAGCCAAAGTCCCGAAGTAAATCTGAGCCATTGAAGGCTGAGGAAATGCATCACGAGATATCTCACTTTAGGAATTTGACACTTTGGAGGATTGTGCAAGAAATCAGAAGAGAATGCTTGAAGCCCGAACTCCCGAAGTAAATCTCGACCGTCCAAATAAAAGGGCCATGCGTAACCAGATCTCTCACTTCGGGAATTCGAAACTTCGAGGGTTGTGTGAGCAAGAAGAATAAGAATCCTGAAGCCCAAACTCCTGAAGTAAATCTTAGTCATCCAAATCTAGATGACATGTAGAGGCAGATCTCTCACTTCAGGAATTTGGCACTTCAAAGGATTGTAAGAGCTGTGTGTTGAAAAGTCTCGAAGAGATGAAACTCGAACTCCTAAAATAATTGTGAGATCATTGATCTCAAACCAACAAGGACCGTTGATATTGGCAGTAGTATCACTAGAAGTCTCGAATCCCGAACTCCCAAAGTAAATCTCGCCCTTCCAAATCAAAATCCCATGTGTCACCGGATCTCTCACTTCAGGAATTTTTCACTTGGGAGGATTGAAAGAGCTATACATTGGAAAGACCCAAAGCCCAAAATCCCAAAGTAATTGTGAGCCATTGATATACATAGCAGGAAGTAGGGTCCATCCAAGAGCTGCATGTGGCAGCAAAAGTGGGGCTTCCCCAGATCACATATCACGACCAGATCGATGACCATGCTTCATTGCGGGGACACAACTTGCTCGAGCGTTAAAATTATTGAGTGGTCCCACAATCAAAACTATGGTATAGTAAAACAACTATGTGTTGGAGAGTGGTGAATTGCGGGCTCAAAAGCAGTGTGAATCCAAACCGCCTTTGACAACCCCACAATCACATCCTTATATAGCGTCTAATCAAAGAGAAGCGTGTGGCGACCCCTTGGGTGTTGAGCCTCATCTTGATCTCGAGGAGGATTCAATTAATGGAAAAGGACTGGTAGCTGAAAGATCAACTCAGTCCATAAATTGAAGGCATAGGAGCCATGGCCGATAGGACTAGACTGTGAGCCCATGGTACCACAGAGCGTAGAAAGGCCCATGCTGATTTGAGTTTGGGTCTGGCAAAGGAATACACACACAATATGACAGAAGAATGCACAGATGAAAGCATTGAATGAGACATCCAGGTCACACTCTTGGTAGTTGTGGATTGAGCTAATTATAAATAGATCAATCTTTATTTTGATGTGGAGGGGGGGTGTTCTTCATAGGCTGGAGAGCTGAGTGATTTTCAAGAGCAGGGCTCTATAATTTTTCAGTTTGTATGCCTGAGGGATTGGATTGTAACTATGTGTTATTGAATATTCCTTTGAATTGCTTTTATCAGGCTGTCTTCTTAGTTTACACGCTATTTATTTTTTCCTTCTTGTCTAAATGTGATCTCTCTGATTTATGGATTCCTAAGGCGATGGAGGATCTGTTGTTATCATTCCCATCTTTCATGGTTCGTTAGATATTTCTGTTTTCCTTCTTGTTTGAATGTAATATCTTCGATTTATGGATTCCTGAGGCGATGGAGGATCTGTTTCTATCATGCCCATCTTTCATGGTTCTTAACATATTATCTATTTTTCTTATTGTCTAAATGTAATCTCTTTGATTTATGGATTTATGAGGCGATGGAGTTTTTTTTGCTATCATGCCCATATTTCATGGTTCGTCATATATTCTCTATTTTCCTTATTGTTTGGATGTAATCTCTCTGATTTATGGATCCCTGAGGTGATGGAGGATATGTTTCTATCATGCCCATCTTTTATGGTTCACCAGATACTTTCTATTTTCTTCTTTCCTAGATGTAGCATCTCTTTGATCTATGGATTCTTGAGGCGGTAGAAGATTTGTTGTTATCTTTCCCATTTTTCATGGTTCATCACTCAAACATTTTATATCTTGTTTCTCCTCATCACCACTTAAATAATTTTGTCTGATAGGAGTCTTAAATGCCTTCCTTATCCATGATACTTATTGACTCCATATCCCAATGGTATCAAACTGATTTTTAGTGACTTATGTTATCTTTTCCTCTCTCTACAGTCTCACTGATCCACCTTATCAAACCATTTTAATCCTTTTACTTTTATTTTTATGGGTACTGGGCTTACCCTCTTTCAGTCCGAGGGTGACTTTCAATGCTAACATTAATGACACCATCGTCGGGGACGAAAGTGAAGATATCTTCCTTGGGAGAACAACAACGAATAGATCCAGCTTTAGATGGTGAACTGAAGCTGGACATATTGTTCTATCTGCTTATCTTTCACCATGGTGAATCCATTGTTCAAAAATATATTGGCGACTCCACTGGTTTGAAATGGAAAATATTGTAGCTCGGAGGTATGCCTTATGTGATTTTTCAAAAATAGTTGGTTTCCCTAATACATTTCCTAGTAGAGATGAATGGGAAAGTAGCCTTCCTAAATTTCGAGGAGAAGAGTGGGAGGTACCAGTTGAAAATTTGCTGGATTTTCATGATTTTATTCATCGACTTCATATCGTGCATGAATATTTTCAGATTAAGATTTTTAAAAATTCATTAGAGGGGATTTCTCATGATTGGTGTCGATCTCTTCCCATTGCAAGAATCACCTCTTTGACAGGTTTTCATGCAGCTTTCAATTCATTTTGTAAAGATTATTTTTCAGCCAAGTATCTTTATGAAAACTATTGTGATGAGTTTTCTTTGCTTCATAAAGATTCTTCTAGTCATGAAAGCCATATTCGTGATGAAGCATTCAATGAAGAAGAAAACATTTATCATGAAGATCAAGAGGTGTTGAATGATATTCATTATGTTAACAATAACATAGAAACATCTGGCATCATATTAGATGTATTTGTTGTTTTAAATGTTAATGAAGATCAACATCTCTCTTTTGAATATTCTGATGATGAAGAGGAAGTGTATTCTGTAGTATATATTTCTCCTGACAGCAAAGCTAAGATAGATGATAAGCTAGTGACAAAAGCTAGGGAATATTCCTCTATGTTTTTTCCTAGCTTTTCATAATTGAAGGCATATTTTGTTTGTTTCTCTGATGAATAAAATGAAGAGGATATTCTTGTCCTTGAAACATATGTTTTTGGCAGCCATGCTTATGATGAAGAAGTTTTTTCAAATACTGACCAAAAACACCCAATATTTGTCGAATATCCCAGCGAAGATAGTGAAGAGAAGATTTTTTTCATGGCTTCTTTGGAACCTCGTAGCGTGGTTCCTGTACATGATAATGAAGGAGAAAATGAAGAGACAAATGTGCAACTTATCTCATCTCCAACACTTATAAATGAGAAAATATCTCCTGGGATTATCCAACCTTCAACAATCTTGTACTTACCTGTACATGATGAGAACATCAAACAACAGGTAAGCCATGATGCAATGAAGGAAATAATTTATTACCAGTTTAGTGTTCCTTATTATAAATTTTATGACACTGTGGGGTTATATATGGAGTTGAGTTTTCCAAAAGCATTGGAGCCTGCAAAATTATTCATCTTATCATCATTTGGGGGTATTGTCAGTGTTCCAAAATAGTTTTTCATTGTTCTTTCATACTTCCCTTACCATTTGTGGATCA
>ML780253.1:379606-395874 GCA_009831015.1 Picea engelmannii
GTTATATATGGAGTTGAGTTTTCCAAAAGCATTGGAGCCTGCAAAATTATTCATCTTATCATCATTTGGGGGTATTGTCAGTGTTCCAAAATAGTTTTTCATTGTTCTTTCATACTTCCCTTACCATTTGTGGATCATTTGCAGTGAAAAGATGAATTATGTTACCAAACAGTCTGGGTGGCTCTGGTGGAAGTTTGTTTTCACCTAGCACATTGTAAAAATCTTTTAGTGTAGGTTTTTACATAAATAAGCTCCTTCTGGAGCATGTGTGTTTTCTTTCTTTTCAAGTAGATAGTGTACGTATCAGCCTGTGGTCCTCAACATGATGTTTTTTGAGCTCAACTCCACAACCCAAAGGCTAAGGAACTAGAACTACGCGTTCTTGGAATCTCACAGGGAGCATGGCATCCCCTATGGAGCAAAATGTTATCACATATAGCTTTCAAAAGGTCGCAAGATGACCAAGTCCATGGTCTACATAGATATCATCCTTGAGCATAAAGAGCAGCATTTAGAGCAGTCCATTTCAGGTTTGAATCACCAACAATCAGTTTTTATTTTCAATGGTGGAGATCCCATAAGTAGTTCGGATCAGTGGCTCTCAGGCGGATAGGTTTTCAAATCCACACAAGGATTAACGACTAGGTAGAGGAGCCGAAGTCCTGAAGTAAATCTGAGCCATTGAAGGCTGAGGACGCGTGTCACCAGATCTCTCACTTCAGGAATTTGGCACTTCAGAGGACTGTGCGAGAAAGCAAAAGAGAAGACATAAAGCTCAAACTATCAAAGTAAATCTCGGTTGTCCAAATAAAAAATCCACGCGTCACCAGATCTCTCACTTCGGGAATTCGACACTTTGGAGGATTGTGCAAGCAAGCAGAAGAAAAATCCCAAAGCTCGAACTCCCGAAGTAAATCTTGGCCATCTAAATATAGAGGACATGTGGAGGCATATTTCTCACTTTGAGAATTCGACACTTTAGAGGATTGTAAGAGTTGTGCGTTGAAAAGTACTGAAGAGACGAAGCCCGAACTACCAAAATAATTGTGAGACCGTTGATCTCAAACCAACAAGGACCATTGATCTTGGCAGCAGTATCACCAGAAGGCCCGAAGCCCAAACTCCTGAAGTAAATCTGGGCCATCCAAATCGAAAGGCCACACATCACCAGATCTCTCACTTCAGGAATTCGACACTTCGGAGGATTGAAAGAGATATACATTAGAAAGGCCCAAAGCTCTAACTCCCGAAGTAATTGTGAGATGTTGATATCCGCAACAGGAAGCAGTGCCCATCCAAGAGTGGCACGTGGAAACAAAAGTGGGGCTTTCCTAGATCGCAGATCATGACCAGATTGACGACCATGCTTCATTGCGGGGAGACAAATTGCTCGAGTGTTAAAATTATTGAGCGGTCTTGCAATCGAAACCGTGTTATAGTAAAATAGCTACGTAGAGGAAGGTGGTGAATTGTGGGCTCAAAATAGGTGTGAATCCAAACCACCTTTGAAAACCCCATAATAACATGCTTATATAACATCTAATCCAAGAGTAGTATGTGGTGCCCTGTTAGGCATTGAGCCTTGTCCCGATCCCGAGGAGGATTCAGTTAATGGAAAAGGAATGGTAGCTAAAAGCTCAGCTCAATCCATAAATTGAAGGCGTAGGACCCATGGCCGAGAGGACTAGACTGTCAGCCTGTGGTACCACAGAGGGAAGAAAGGCCTGTGCTGATCTAATTTTGCATCTAACAAAGGAATACACACATAGTTTGATAGAAGAATGCGCAGAAGAAAGCATTGAATGAGATAGCTAGGTCATACTCTTGGCAGTTGTGGATTGAGTTGATTATAAATAGATCAATCTTTATTTTGACACGGAGGGGGGGTGTTCTTCATAGGATGGAGAACCGAGTGAGTTTCAGGAGCCGGGCTCTATAATTTTTTAGTTTGTATGCCCGAGGGCTTGGATTGTAAATATATGTTATTGACTATTCCTTTGAATCATTTTTATCAGACCGTCTTCTTAGTTTACATGATATTTCTTTTTTCATTCTTGTCTGAATGTGATCTCTCTGATTTATGGATTCCTGAGGTGATGAAGGATCTGTTTCTATCATTCCCATATTTCATGGTTCGTCAGATAGTTTTGTTATCCTTCTTGTCTGAATGTAATCTCTCTGATTTACGGATTCCTGAGGTAATGGAGGATCTATTGCTATCATGCCCATGTTTCATGGTTCGTCAGATATTCTCTGTTTTTCTTATTGTCTGAATGTAATCTCTCTGATTTATGGATTCTTGAGGTGATGGATTTTCTGTTGCTATCATGCCCATCTTTCATGGTTTGTCAGATATTCTTTGTTTCCCTTATTGTCTACATGTAATCTCTCTGATTTATGGATCCCTGAGGTGATGGAGGATCTATTGCTATCATGCCCATCTTTCATGGTTCACCATATACTTTTTTTTTTCTTCTTGCCTGGATGTAGCATCTCTCTGATCTATGGATTCTTGAGGCGATAGAAGATTTGTTGTTATCTTGCCCATTTTTCATGGTTCATCACTCATACATTTTTCTGTCTTCTTTCTTCTCATCACCACTTAAATCCTTTTAGGAGGTTTAAATTCCTTCCTTATCCATGATACTTATTGAGTCCATAGCCCAATGGTCCTGAATTGATCTGCAGTGACTTCTGTTATCTTTTCCTCTCTCTACAGTCTCACCGATCCACCTACTCAAACCATTTTAATCCTTTTACTTTTATTTTGATGGGTACTGGGCTTACCCTCTTGCAATATGAGGGTGAATCTCAGTGATAACACTATCGATATTCATGGAAGGATTACACTCAGTTGGGAAAGACAATCATAAAACTATGTAAAATTGGTTTTGGAAATCCATGCACATTCAACCAAAGCAGTGTGCGCACATCCGTGCGGGCTAACATGGTGTACGATGCACAAAGTGTGTGAGTGACAATAGAAAGACCCACGTAGACCCATAAACAACGCATTGATGAGTTTGGTTGGGCCTCATCCACTTTTGGGATGAAGGGGATCTACCCGATACCCAAAATCGCCCCCAAATTTCACCTTGGGATCACGAAAAAGGATGGGAAGTACCTCCAAGGGCCTTCCATTCACATTTGGAATGATTTAAGAAAAATATTTCCTTCCTCCTATAAATAAAGGGCCATTGTATGCAAAAAAGAATAATCATTTGATTATTTTTATGCTGCTCATTTTTAGCTTTGGGAAGCCATCTCCCTCTTAGAAAGATTTGGGCATCCATAGCAAGTGTTAGGAATCTCTCCTCTTGAGTAATACATCGCTCTTTTCTTCACCATTTTCCTTTGTTAGCCATTGATAGTAGAAAGAAGAATTTGTACTTGGGGACTCGAGAGCCTTCCTAAGAAGGAAGAGGGGACTCATAAGTTCCCATATTTCTCCAAGGAGTATCAATTCAAAGATCAATTTACTTGGTATGTCTCTCTTGTCTTTTTGTTGTGCATTCATTTCAAGTTATTGTTTTCTTAGTTTAGATTTATTTCATTGTTGTTTATTTCTTGTTCCTTTATGTTAGTTGAGGCACTAACCAACTAACTCTCTATTATTCTTTCTGGATAGCCTAACTAGATAGTTAAGGGACCTCCTTTTGCTCACCCTTGTGACAAAAGGAACCCAATAGATTGACAACCATACTAGGGATTTGAATCAAAATTATCCCCAATTAGGCTATTAGAGTTTTATTTCTTACTTATTTGCATGTGTAGGGGTCAAAACTGACCTAATCTCACCCCTTGAGAGCAGGATTTCACCCCATAGTAAGAGATTTTTTTCAAAATTTTTATCCTGCCAACTTCTCTGTGTGCACACAGTTTTGGGAGGAATAAATGTGTGGTCTACACACATCTACAATTTGTCAGAAATATCCAAACGCGCGGTCTACTCATTGTGCACGACTGTTTCTGATTCTTCCACACACTTGTATTATTTTTGAAAAATTGTAAGGCTTGAGTTGCCCACTGCCACTAAGTAGTTTATATTTGATTTTAGCACTTTGTAAAAGCTAATATAAGTAGGATGTGATCTCATTATTGCATACATAAACCCCACATCACACATAGATAAGTAGGGAAATTAAAAGGAACCACAATATCTTTGATTTCCTTAGTTGCCACATGGATGGCTAAAAAGGTTGCTTGCATTAGAAGTCGAGAAAAAAACTTTCGTATTTTTTTTACAAAGTCATCACATTAAATTGGGACTAGAAGACCATCTAAACCAATTTTGGAGTATGCTCTTTCCTCTCACCTTAGTGTGATATTCAAAATCAGAAAAAGAGGTTGCTTAGATAAGTCTAAACCTCCCTTGGTAAATCAAATCACATCCAATAAGTGGCCAATCCTCTCAACTTACTTGTTGAAAATTAACCTTAAAAAAGTTTTAAGGGCCCATATGTCCACATGCATGCAATTCTAGGATAGTTTTCAAAATTTATAGAGTAAGTCACCTAAGGAGTTTAAAGAATGTGTAAGGGCCCACACATGCTCACAATCTAGGACTAGTTTCAAGTTTTCTAGATTACAAAAAGACTTAGGAAGATAAAGGGTCCAAGTAACGATTATCATATCTGTAATCATAGCTTAGGATTTCCTTTTGTTTGCAAGGGTCATTTTGAACAAATTTAGTAAGTTATCTAAAAAATATAAGTAAAGGACCACACAATGTCCACAATGATAAAATATTGAATTTAATTTATTAAAAATTTGTTTCACCATCACCACTCCTTACACACACTCTCACTCATTCAAAAACCATTTTGCTAGATACTTGAAACTCTTCTGGCACTCATTTGTTTAGAAAAATTTCTTTATGCACACCTTCATAAAGAGTGAAGTTGGTCCATGACCCCAAATTCAAAACCCTCTTTCACATTCTAAAAACAACCATAATCAACCCACTTTATAACCTCTACAAGAGGAACACAAAAGAATTTAGTAGTCTAAGTTATGATTTTGGGGATCCAAATAACTCCCCATCATCATTTCTCATTTGAAACTTAGAAAGTTGTGAATTAGGGTGCCAAAATCCCCCCACTAAAGCATTCCTATAACATAAGGCAGGGAGACACCCATGAAGGGTTGAAGGTCAAGGTCCAATTGTTCTATGCATGCCTCCTTGGGTGACCCAACCCTTGGAAAGCATCCAACCTATGACCGATTTCTGAGGCCGCAAATCTAAATGTTGTGCTTAATGGAGGTAGCTTAGTAGCCCAAAAATTAAGACTTATCTACCTAAGGTGGCGGTTGTGGGATACTATCACACCTCAGTCATATTTTTAATGGTTGTTGGGAAATATCACTAGTACTTTCGGGATATGCCCCCTTCATCCCTCATTATAAATGATTGTTTATCCCTTCACTGGTTTCTCCTGAAGTGGGTTATGGCCCCACTTTCGAGATCTTTTTTGGAGGTCTAGTGTTATTTGAGAGGAAGGACATTACGAAATATAGGGCATGGGAACTTGTTTTTTTATTTATTATTTCCCCCACGAGGAGGTACAAAAATCTCAACCCACTTTTCAGATTGTATTGATGTGTGATTTTCACCACTTCAAGTACATGCAATTTTATGAATACATTGTTTAAATTAATTTGAAATCAATTGGTCCTATCATTCCTCACCACCATTTACAAACAACCAATTCTAGGCTAGAATCATAGGGGAACTACAATATCATCATCGTTCTAGACGCTTGAGAAAATTACCCCCACTTTTGGGCAGTGTTCCTAATTTCGTTGAGACATCAGCAATACCATCACATACACCAATTAGTGATATGATACTAGTATCATGATTACTAGGAGATATTTTTCTTGGAACAAATATCCCAAGCCATTCACAAACAACCCCTCCACCACAAGGAGACAGAGCCTCAAATTTCTCACAAAGTACAAGCTCCCAAGGAACCACTTCCTCTCATCACATAGAAGGACCCACTCCTACCATGCCCTTTTTGGATTCACTCAATATCCTTGATCAAACTAAACCGACCACGATAAAAGTGAATGGGGGACTAAACTCCACTAGGAAGGGAAAGGGAGGGCTAAGAGCCTAGAAAAGGGGCTAATCTAGAGGGATTATTGCTAAGGAAATATTATATTATTATTCCAAATGATCAAGGTAGGATAAATCAAATTTTACCCTAAGTTCTTAAGAGAAGGGAAATGATCCCAATTGGAGAGATACATGCTCCAGGAAAACCATGTGTCATCAAAGAGACATGCAAATATATGAGGGATAATTTTTCTATTTTCCAATTCTCTCCCATTCACTCAACCTTGACGCACTGTGATCCAGGTGGATATTGCTGGCCACCCACCTATTCCAAATGGCCCCTCATGTCCATTTTTGATTCAACACATCTTTCTGTATTACTTTATTAACGATGATTTCTACACTTCCATGGCTGTCTGAAGCCTCACACATTATTCAGGTGGATACAGGTGGCCTTTCACCTAATTCAACTGACTTATTTTGCATGTTTTCATGTCAACACATCTTGTTGTACTTCCAGGGATGTTTTGGGGCCCTAAAAGTTATTTTCTTGACTCGCCATAGTCAAATTGTAGACAGAGTCAGAGTTTGATAGTGCAATGTGTAGCTCTCTAAAATACCTTTCCAACAGGCTATCACGCACCTAAAACAGAGGTTGTATGCAAAAGTTACGACCCTAGGAAGTTGAGGTACCAAATTACACCAACTTACCCATAGGGCCCACATGAATTTTGGTGTTTCACCTTCTAGGGTTGGGTTTTTAGATGTCTAGGGTTTTGAAATTCATGAGAAATATGAAAAGGGGTTTTGGAGCCTCATTGTAATCCATTCTGCTCAGATAGATGCGTGTAGCAGACACATCTCTTCTCAGAGATAACTACCACCATTCGAGCAAGTTTCAGTTCTGTAGTTTTATAGTTTCAACCTATTTCATTATAATATAAGATATTGTTCACTGGATATTTGTGTTATTCTTCCTATATCTGTGTTTATTGTATTTAGTCTATTAATCAGTTCGTTCTGATCCTAAATCCGGATCAATGGTATCAGAGCGGTCTGCTCTTAATTTATTTTTCTTCGTGCATGTCCCCGATAAGGTCTGGGTACAAGAAGTTGAGACTTGAACCAATTGATCCATTACTAGATCGACCATGCTGAGCCCGACAACAAACCATGGGAGACAAAAAGAAAGATGACAGAGTAGGAGATCCTATTAAAATGTTGTTCGAGGAAGCCCTCGCACGACAAAGGAATGGAATGATGGACAACTTCGCACAAATCCTTCGATGATTTCCCATGGGAGAAGCATCTTCATCAGGTGACCATGCAACCCCCTTCAAGGTATAGGTAAATTTTGATATTCCATTATTTGAAGGACTGATATATGTGAATGTTGTAGATAAATGGTTGAATCTGCTCGAAGGATATTTTTCCGTCCACAATTTTTCCGATCGGGAAAAGAGCACTTTTGCACTCCTCAAGGCCATTCCCCATGTTAAAGACTAGTGGGATACTTACTTTGATCAAAGGGTCGTGGATGAATCTACAATTTTTGTGGTGGCCTCTACATGGGATTCCTTCCGGGATGCCATTAAAGAACAATACTACCCCATTGGAAGTTACGAGGACCAATACACTAGATGGACCACCCTACGTCAAGAAAGGGACCAAACAGTACCAGACTTCACCAATATTTTCCATACCCTACGCACCAAATTGGGTATCAAATATTCTGAGCGTCATCTGGTGATAAAATACCACGACTATTTTCATAGATACATTCAAACAAAAATGGAGTTCTTGGACATCACCTCATTGGGCACAACTTATAGATACGCTGTCAATATTGAGAAAAAATTTAAGCATAAACGACGAGAGTTTGGATCTACAAAACCCTCACATCCGAAGCAAGGAAAAGGCAACCCTAGCCCACACAGCAGGGCACCAATTTGATATGGCCACCCTCAGGACAATCCGTCCAAGCCGCAACACAAGAAGGGAAATGGGAATATGAAGAAGGACACGGGAAAATGGTGTAAGTACCATAAAATTCCTTGGCACAACACCACCGAATGCCACTCCAAGCAGTCCCTCGTGGCCGATATGAAGGCTTTTGAGTCAGAGGATAATTCTGATTCCGAGTCAAATCTTGAAGGAGGGAAGTGTATTATTGATGTTGAACCCAGTTCCATGGTCGCTACCACCAAAGTCCGACCAAGCGAACCAAAAGAACAAGAGGAAGAGGAATGCCTCTTTCACTTGCAGATGTGGGTCAAGGGGACTCCAATTCATTTCATTGTCAACAACGGTAGTCATAAGAACCTAATTTTAGAAAAGGTCATCAAGCGGCTGGACCTTCCAATGAAACCACACCCGCAACCCTACACCATTGGTTGGCTTCGTCAAGGAAGAGATCTCTGTGTCAGCCAACAGTGCCATCTGCCCTACGACATCAAGCCTTTCAAAGATGAGGTACTATGTGATATTTCTCCCTTGAAGTTTGTGATGTTATTTTAGGACAACCATATTTGTGGAAGTGTCATGTTGTGTATGAGTCTATACCCCCCAGTGTTATTATTACTTTGGGCAGACAATTGTACAGGATCCCAGAGGTGGCATCGCCTACTGCTATTTATTTAATCTCTGCTAAGAAATGAAGTAAGGTCATTTCACAGACCAAAAAGTTCATCTTCTTTGTGATCTGTGGTCAGAGTAAGAAGAAGGTCGCCACCACAACTGTGGCCTCTACACAACACCTCTCTTTGCAGCAGAAGCAAGTGGACATGATCGTGGAAGAATACAGACACATCTTCGTCTCACCTATATGGGTACTGACACACTACCAATTAAAGCATCCAATTGATCTAACCCCTGGCGCACCTCTACCTAATAGAACAATCTATCAATGATTGCAGATGGAGAATAATGAAACCAGGCCACTGATCCAAGAGATTCTTCAAAAGGGTCACATCAGACCCAAGTCCTCCCCTTGTGGAAGCCCGATTGTATTGGTGCAAAAGAAGGACAAGACTTGGCGACTCTGCATTGATTACATAGCCTTAAACAAAATCACAGTCAAGAACCACTAGCCCATTCCCAGGATTGATGGCCTTCTTGACCAACTAAAGGGGGAAAAGTTCTTCAACAAGTTTGACCTGAAGTCTGGCTACCACCATATTCCCATCGAACCAACTGATGTCTAGAATACAACCTTCAAGTCTAAATAAGGTCTCTACGAATGGATAGTCATGCCCTTTGGCTTAAAAAATGCACCAACCACTTTCATGAGGTTGATGGACGATGTATTGAGACCCTTCAACAACTCCTTTGTAGTAGTATATTTGGATGACATCCTCATCTTCAACAAAACATGGGAGCAGCACATGTGGCATATTCAACAGGTTTTGAGCACTCTGTGGCAGCACAAGCTTTATGCCAACTTACAAAAATGCTCTTTTGGCATGAACAGGGTCCAATACTTGGGATACATTGTTTATGATCATGGGGTACATGTTGATCCAACTAAGATCCAAATCATCCGGTGACTGTCCATCCTTGAACACACTGACCGAGCTTTAGAGATTCTTGGTAATTGTCAATTTTTACCAACGGTTTGTGTTGGGATTCTCCCATATTGCATGGGCCCTTAGCCAGGTGACCAAGGGTGGTGGTAGGGCCAAGTTCATGTGGGGGAAGGAGAAACAACGAGAATTCAAAGATCTGAAACATCATTTTTTCTCAGCTCCATTACTCTCCTTACCTGATCTACAACGACCATTCAAGATTGAGACAGATGCATCTAACTATGCTGTGGGCACAATTCTCACTCAGCATGGGCAACCAGTGGCATACCATAGTGAGTCACTCTCTGATACTGTCCCTAAATACCCCACCTATGAAAAGGAAATGTATTCCATTGTACAAGCCTGTCGTTAATGGAAACATTACATTCCGGGGAAAGAGATGATCATACACATTGATCACAAGCCTCTGTAGTTCATACAGACATAGGGGAAATTGCAGAATGACCGCCATCAGAAGTGGTCCACCTACCTGCAACAGTTACATCTAAACATCAAGTATACAACATGTATCTCCAATCATTTCCCTGACTGCCTCAGTCGGCCTCCTGTGGTTTCACTTACCAATGTGCTCCATTCCTGTGGACATGAAACATCAGAATGGCCCCAAATTTACAAACAAGATCCATAATTTTCCACCACATATTATCTCTTGGGTATAGGTGCCACTATCACCGATTTTCACATTCAGGATGAACTCTTATTAAACCTGGGCCATCTCTATGTTCTTACAAGTGAGCGTGCAAAAATTATTTGGGAATCCCACTACAGTCGGGTGGCATGACATTTTGGCATAGAGAAAACTGTGGTCATTCTTCAAAAACATTTTTATTGGCCAAAACGTCGACATGACATCAGCAAGTATATCAGATATTGCATTGCCTACACCATTGCCATGCCGACCATCAAGAAGAAAGGCTTATACACCCCTCTTCCTATTCCCAAGAAGCCATGGGAATCCATCTCTATGGATTACATGTCTGGTTTTCCATCCACCAGGCACATAAATGACTGCGTGTTTGTGGTCATTGGTCAGTTTTCAAAGATGGCCATCCTCATAGCTTGTAAGAATAATGTCATAGTGACAGATACTGCCAAGATCTTCTTCAAACGATTTTGGGTTCACTTTGGGATACCATAGAACATCATCTTTGACAGAGACAACAGGTTTCTTAACACCTTTTGGTCGAGTCTCTGGTCTATGTTGGAAACCAAGCTCACAAAATCCACTTATTTCTACCCCCAAACCGATGGCCAAACCGAGGTCGTCAATCAGATGATTGTGCACATCCTATGCATGTACAATTCTAAGCATCCCCATACATGGGATGAGAGTCTCCCATATGTCCAACACAGTTACAACAGGGTTCTCCATAGTTCCATTGGCCATAGCCCATTTTAGGTTGGTCTAATATTCCAACCCTTGGGACCCATTGATGTTGCACTTCCTCTTGACACCGCACAGACATAATCTTCCCATGATTAGTCTGCGATCGACAAAGACACCATATTCATTGAGTGGAATCAAAACATCTGCCAATAGGTCTAGGAGATTTTGCAGAAATCCAATGATAAGTACAAACAAATCCATGATAAACACAGGGTACCACACTAGTTTTAGGTTGGTGACAAAGTCTGGTTACATTTGCAAAAGGAGCGTCTCACCAGGCCCCATCGAAATCTTCTCCCACTTCATTATTGTCCTTACACTATCACCAAGGATGTGGGTTACAATGATTTTGAGCTCAACACTCCACCCTTCCTTAGTGTGCATATAATATTCAATGTGGACCTCCTTTGACCATATTTTCCACCATTTTTGGACACCTCTAAGATCTCCAAACAACTGACACCAACAAAGCTCAACCATGACTGCATGGAAAAGTCATCCATCGATCAGATAGTGGACACATAGGTCAAGGGAACTTTCCAGTGGTGGATCAAACTTTATCGGGTTGTCAAGGCAGGGAAACTCCTATACCAAGGCAGGTGGCTCACCCAGGGCCAAATCCAACAGAAGTTTCCTCACCTGAAGGGGGAACTCAATGAAATGGAGACCATTTCTTCCTAATGGGGGAGGATTGATCCAGGTGGATATTAGTGGCCACCCACCTTTTCCAACTCGCCCCTCGTGTCCATTTTTTATTTAGCACGCCTTTCTGTACTGCTTTATAATTGTGAGTTCTACACTTCTGGGCTTGTCTGAAGCATCACACATTCTCCAGGTGGATATGGGTGGCCTCTCGCCTAATCCAACTGGCTTATTTTGTATTTTTTCATGTCAACACATATTGTTGTACTTCCAAGGCTGTTTTGGGGCCCTAAACATTTTTTTCTTGACCCACCACAACCAGACTGTAGACGAAGTCAGAGTCTGATGGAAGAATGTGTAGTTCTTTGAAATAAATTTTCAACGAGATATCACACGCCTAAAAAGGAGGTTGTAGGAAAAATTTATGACCCTAGGAAGTTGAGGTAGCAAATTACACCAACTTACCCATAGGGCCCACATGACGTTTGGCGTTTCACCTTCTAGGGTTAGGTTTTTGGATGTCTAGGGTTTTGGAATTCATGAGTAATATGAAAAGGGCCTATGGAGCCTCATTGTAATCCATTCTACTCATATGGATGCGCGTAGAATCCACATCTCTTCTCAAAGATAACTACCATCATTCGAGCAAGTTTAAGTTTTGCAGTTTTATAGTTTCAACCTATTTCATTATTTAATAGAAGATATTATTCACTGAATATTTGTGTTATTCTTCCTATCTTTGTGTTTATTGTATTCATTGTTTTAATCAGTTCATTACTCTCCTAAATCCAGATCACACTGAGCCATCGAAACCATCAGTCCACCTCTAAATCAAGAGCACACCTGTGGAACCTACACATGCACTCTTGAGCAGTGATCCCGTGCATTTCCTATTATGCACAACATATATATACTTTCCTAATCCATACTATTCCCTACCTGATTGTTGTTTCTTCCAACACAGTTCCAAGTCCGAGCATGGCTACTGCCATCACCTATTCCATACCCATTTTATATTGCTTCCTTCACCTGAGATTGTACCTGGTTGACTAGTGAGTTGGATTGAAGAAGCGAGTTGCTAGGCTAATGGGATTGAAGAAGCAGGTTGTCAGCCCTGTGAGAAACACTCTCTAGGTGAGAGAATTTTATGGGAAGGTGATTTCCTAAGGGATCCCTACTACAACTATAGTGCTCTGAGAATTTATGTTCATCATGTTGCTAAATCCCTAGAAGGCAAGTGGGGCGGCCGAAGGACTGTTGAGCAGAGAAGGGGCACACTTCCTTGGGTGGGACAGGCATGTGGGGAATGAGAGGTTGTAGGTTGTTAGTGTGATTTGGCTCCTAGGATGAAATCCTTCCTACCGACTCTGTAACTTTCTGTTGCCTCAACCTATCCTAGGAACCCCTTTATGCAAGTGGAGTTTAGTCCCAACTCGGGGGTAACCCACTGGAGAGAGTGATGAGTAGCGTGGTCTAAGGCTGGGAGGTTCATGGAAGGTTTCCACGTAGTTGGTGGTTATCTATAAAATATAAGTATCAATTTTGTGTTAATTTACATACTGTATAATTATACATGTGTTACATTTATGAGTATTGCATGTGTATGTTGTATGTTTCAGGATTAATGTTATTTCCGCATGAATTGTATATCAACATAATTTATTTTTTATATTTTAATTTTATATGTATTAAATTTCTGCAAAGAGTTTCTGTGTGGCATAGCCCTACCAGTCTATGGCTAGGTATGTTACATATCATAGCAAAACTTGAGTAGTTTCAGTGGTAGTGTGGCCCGGGCCCTGATAGGTCGGGTATGCTACAATATGGTATCAAAGCTCCAGTTTTCAACACTAATCTTGGATGGGCCGAGGAATTTTATTTGAGTCACTTGAATGGAATTTGGAAAAAATCCCCAATTCTGTAGATTACGTTCTTGGAAAATTGGAGGAAATTGGCCAAAGTGGTGAAATTTTCCTAATTAATATCTGTCAAGCAAAATTAGACTTGGGATGGGTCAAATTTGAAGTGCAAGGAGTGCACAGGAAAACTTTGTAAGTACCAAACTCAGAAAATAGAAGTCCTTCTTTGGGAGAAGAAGAACATACGTGATCTGTTCAAGAGGGGGCCAAATCCTTCACAATCGTCAGATCTAGAGAAGTAGCATGGTGGTTAACCCCTCAAGTCCTTCAGACTTCATTGGTTTGACAATGTTCAAGTCTTTGATGAAAAGGAGGAAAAATCCTTGAATTGCGAAGTCCTAGAGTAAATCTACATCATAGATCGTTTGGGAGAAGGCAGACTATTGGATACCCCAAGTGGTTCGATAGTTAGGCCTTCAAGGAAATCGGTTGTGGATGCAAGTAGTGGATTTTTCCCCGAAGTCTTGAAGTCTGGAACTAATCCAGACCGTTTATGTTTGGGGACACATGTGTGAGGATTTGCAGGTGTTCAAAATTTTGACATCCAACAGTTTGGGGGTAGGGTGGTGTTCAACATGGAAATCCTCCAAATCCTGAATTTTTGAAGTCTCGGAGCCCCAAAGTACCGAAGCTTCGAGGAAAACTTGTTTGGAAATTCGATGTTAGGGGGAAATGTTGTGTGGTGTTGAGAAATCCTCCAAAGATCGGATTTCTTGAGCTCCTCTCAACCGTTGGTCTCAGCGTGGAGCATGGACCGTTGATTCTTGAAACCTTCAAGGTTTTTCCACTTCGACGTTCTGGGATCTTGAAGTGTTGTGTGAGAAGATCCTTCGAAGCCCGAAGTTCTGAAGCCCCAGAGTGTCGTAGTGACGCGACATAATGACATCACCTGGAGTAACATGGACCTGATTGGGAGTTTGGAAGCTCGAGGATCAATATTTTTAAAGCGTGCAAATGAGAAGTATTCTGAAGTTCTGGATGCTCGAAATCCCAAATCTCAGGGGAACAATTGTTTGGAAGTTTGGCATTCGTATCAAGTATGTGGGTGTAAAATATTCCAAAGCTCAAAGTGTCGAATTCAGAGAATGATGGAGTGACGTGGCATGATGAAATAACTTGTTAAGCCTTAATATTGGCTCATTACCCCTTAATTGGGGCATATTAGATTAGTAATGTTATTTTATTTATGTCGACTTTAGGCCATTAGTTGTAATTATACCTCCTAGTCTCCTATATATACCAAGGAGACATTTTCATTTTGAATCATCTTGTACTTGAACATTTAAGTGGGGTAAAAGGAGGTTTCCCCCTCGAAGAGGCTTATTATATGAAATTCTCTCTTTTTCAATGCGTTGAGTACTTTTTCTGAGGATTTTCTATGCTATATTGATATTTGGTTCTAAACATATGGTATTAGAGCTCAAGGTCTTGGGGTTTTGCTGCTACATCTGAGACACCTTGGAATTTTCGCTATAACTTCTTTTCTACAACGTTTCAGAAGGAACGTCTTAGAGGATATTTAGTATATGGATCAAGGTACGTTGGGTTAAAAATTCATCTCCTAAGGCCTTATACTTTCGGAGATACAGCCTGTACAAGATAGGGTTTTGGAATCATCCTGAACTGAGTCATTGCGGAATTTTCTCTATAAATTTTTTTTTGTAATGTTTCAAACCCTGAGCACTAGAGGATATTTATAGAAATTAGTGAGGTATATTTGGTAAAAATTTCAGCTTCTGGTTCATCTTAAATTTGTATATACACCCTGTGTAAGATAGGGTATCTGACTAGTCCTATTGACTAGTCTCAAGAAGGTGTTCTAGCTAAAACAATCATAACTTCTTCCTAGAGTATCCAAATTGTGTGGGACTGGTTGCATTGGATTTTGGATAGTCTTTAGTATTTTTGGTGCGATTTTTAGAATTTTATATCAATTATTTTGTGCGGGGCACACTATACAAGTGAGATCTCCTAGAAAGGAAAAAAATCGACAAGTTGTGGCGAAGTTATCATAAATTCCACTTGGCACATCCAATTTTGATCAGACCTATGGAATTGCAGAGAAGAAATATCAGAGAAATACATAAAGGAAAGTTTCATACCCATAAGGAACAAAAATTGGGAGATTCAACAGAAGAAATATTGTCTAGCAGAACCACCTCAAAATCAAGGTTCAAAAGTGATACTTAGCCAACATGCCACCCAAAAAGGGAACTTTTACACCAAATAAGCCTCCAAAAAATCCTACTTGGACTCTTGATGAAGATGAAGAAATGCGTAGGGACATAAATGAACTACAAAATAATATGGATTCAATGGAAGCTAAGTTGGATACTAAGATGGATTCAATGGAAGCTAAGTTGGATGCTAAGATAGATGGTTTAAAAGGGGATATCATGGAAGTATTGAAAAATTTCGTAATAGAGAAGACACCTGAAAGTGAAAATGCATCCCATGAAATTCATGATGAGGACACAAGGAAGGTGAATCAAGAATGGAGAAACTCCAACTTTGTTTTGAAGACCAACCATATTCCTAAGATTGATATATCGAAGTTTGATGGCAAGGACCCAATCACATGGATACTTCAGATGGAGCAATTCTTTGATCTCCATAATGTGCCACATACACAAAAGGTACGAATTGCTTCTTTATATTTAGAACCTAATCAATTT
>ML780253.1:417047-450632 GCA_009831015.1 Picea engelmannii
AGATGAAATGCAAGGATAAATGAACAAAATAAAACCTCATACATTTGATGGTGAACACAAGAAGGATGAGGATGCAGAGACATGGCTGCTAGGCATGAGAAAATATTTCCAATTGCATAATTATTCTTCACATGCAGAAGGAATAATTTCTATCTATCGGATCAAGAGAAAGGCATCCATGTGGTGGGATAAACTTGTGCAGGTGAAACAAATTAAAGAGAAAAATGTTACTTGGAAGGAATTCAAGAAGTATTTTGAAAATAAATACTTGACTAAGATATATTATGACAAGAAAATGAAGGAGTTCTTTGAACTCAAGCTAGGAAGTATGACCATTGATGAATATGAAAGAAGGTTTTTAGAAATGTTAAAATATTTCTCCTTCATCAAGTATGAGACAGTTAATATTCATAGGTATTTGAGTGGGTTTCCATTTTTCATTAGTGATAAGATTCAATATGATGATCCCAAGACTTTGCAGGAGACCATAAGGCGAGCTAAATCCCTATATGATCAGTATAAACGAAAGTCAACTTTCCAAAAATCTTGGGAAGACAAGAAGAAGTTCAATATGGAACAGAGGAAGAAAGGGAATAAGCCACCGTTCTTCAGAAATAGTCCTCAAGGAAAACCAACTTCTAGAGAACCCAGAACAATTGAGACAGGAGGGCAACGGAAAAGGAAACCACCTATTCAATGTTGGGGTTGTAAAGGAGATCATATGTATAGAGATTATCCTCACATATGTGAAAAGGTGAGAGATGTTCACAATGTGCAACAAGTTGAAACAATGGAGTACATGGGCATAAGTGTACTAAGGATCTATGCAACCCTAGACAACAAGCAAGCACAATTTCAATAACACATGATTGAAGTGGAAGGTATGATCAATAACCAAACCATTGCAATTTTAATTTATTTAGGAGCTAGTCATAGTTATATAGATCCTAAGGTGGTGGAAAAATTTCAATTACCAAGAAGAAAGCATGGAAAATCTTGGTTGGTGCAGCTGGCTAATGGAGCCAAAAGAAAAGTAAATAATATGGTTAAGTTATGTCCAATAGACATGAATGGATTGAACACCAAGGCAGATTTGAATATCTTTCGTTTAGGTTCCTATGAATGCCTAATTGGGATGGAGTTGTTAGACCCAAACCATGCCATCCTAGACTATCATAGCAAGGAATTTACTTATCTGGATGGGGAAGGGAACCGAAGGACAATATAGGGAATTCCTAGAGCAATAAATATCAGAGAAATATCAACAATGTAGCTGAAGAAAAGTTACATGAAAAGGGTGTCAAAATTTTGCAGCTCATATGGAAGAGACACTTAAGTATAGAGTGTCCAATATTGAGGATTATGCAGTCTTAAAAAAGTTTGAGGATGTATTCAAAGAAACACCAGGATTACCTCCTAAAAGAGATTTTTTTTTCTCTACAAATTTGATGCCTGGAGCAGCTCCAGTGTCCAAGAATCCTTACAGGATGAGTACACCGGAACTGAAGGAGTTGCACATGCAGCTTGAGGAGATTCCACAAAAGGAGTATATATGCCCAAGTGTGTCACCTTGGGGTGCCCCAATTTTATTTGTAAAGAAGAAGGATGGAACATTGAGACTTTGCATGGACTTCGGGCAGTTGAACAAGGTAACTGTGAAGAATAAGTATCCTTTTCCAAGGATCGTTGACCTATTTGATCAGTTGAAGAATGAAAAATTATTCTCCAAGATTTATCTTAGGTATAGTTTTTATCAGGTGAGAATTACAGAAGAATACATCAGTAAGACTGCTTTCATAACAAGGTATTGTATCCTTTTCACCACTTGCATGAGTGAAAGAGGGACACTTGCAAGTCTAGTTGGGTCAGCTGAACAGGACAGAAGTTAGTGTATGAGTCAAATGACTCAATCACATGAAATAAACAAACAACTAAGCTAACAATAACTAAAGAAACAAAACTACAATGCATAAGGAAATTATAACCAAAATTAATCAAACAATTGACCAATATTCATGCCACCAATGGATAGATTGTATTAGTGGGAAAACTCCAAGGAAAAAGGGGGACTTATGGATCCCCTCTTCCTCCAAGGGAGGGATATTGAGTCCCCTATGTGAGAGATCTTCTTACAAATGGAAAACTAGAAAGGAAATGGTGAATAAATCCAAGCTTATTCCCTCAAGAGGTGAGGTGAATAGCTTAATGAAATGATGCTAGTATGCTCCAAGAAGGAAAGAGGTTCCTTGTAGGACAATAGAGGCAGCATAACAATACAATGAGATTATTGAATTCATAGTGCACCCTTGGCCTCTTTTTATAGAAAATATTTGAGGCATTATCCAACTAGTCGTTAGTGTGAACAAGGGGCCCTTTAGGGAACCCTTAGGTCTTTGACCAACTCCCCACTCGAATTCAGCTCGGATTTGAGGGTCAAATTGACTTGGAAGATGAACTAGAAGTGGGTGAGGGGTTGAAAAGAACTATAATTGTGCCATTCTCAAGAGTGTGCATCTTTTATCATACACAGTCGCATCGTGGGTGCATGTGCACTTTTCTGACATTTTTGACTTGCACATGTGTGTGCGCTTCCTGTAGTTCTTCTGTGCGTGTTAATTTTTTAACCAGTTGTATAGTTTGTGCCTTTTGGAAATGAATTTTTGAAGTTGTGGGTGAACTAATAGGTGTTTTGAGATGCTGGATTCCTGTAACCATTTGCAGATGAAATTTTAGTGATAACATATGCCCCCTAATGTATGAGGTTAGGAGCATATGTATAGCCGAAATACATCAATGCTTCTTATACTGAGAGTACCATTGTAATAAAGAGCGTTGATAGGAACTATAAGAACGATCCATTGTAAGGAGAGGGGAAACTGTGGGACCCAAACCTTTCTCTAGGTGTGGAAAAAAAAATCTGTGTACAAACGAGGCAGGCATGCCCCATGCTCATGTCATGTAACTCAAAAAATGTAAGACATTAACTGAAGATGTATGCTGATGTAGATAACTGCAGCACCCTCCGGGGTGGTTTGATGATGGAAGATGACAATTCTGATGGTGAAAATACTCTGAAGAGAGGCGATGACACCTGTAAGAAGTGTCGGTGGATCATAGGCATTGATGGCCTAACAAATTTATAGGTCTTCGAGTAGTATAAAAAAACTGCAATAATAGCATAGAACCCACCATAACATGAGATTGTGTTGAATTTGAATGTTAAGGGGGTCAACGACATCATAGAGTAATGATGGTTTTCTCTGTGTCATCCAAGGCTCCTCATTGTAAAGGTAATGAGAGTTAAGATATTGTGACCCTTCTGGAAACTGTGCTAATGTTGATAGAAAAGGAAACATGACTCGAAGAAGAAAAGGGCTTCATGAAATCTACTTGATGAGATCAAGAACTGATGTGGTACATGGATGAAATCAATATGCAGTGAGACTCAAGACTTCCCTTGGTTGGGGATATATGAGTGGCAACAACCATGAAATTGGATATAACGTCAAGGGAATGAATGGACATGGGTTAAATTGTGCAAGAGGCATGACAAAGTGCACTAAACTCGGAGATGATAGGTCTATGGACTGTGGGATACTTGGGGTTTGTATGGATGATGTAAAGAAGGTAAGGAATGCCCCAACCAAGGGAAAAAAGGGTTTCTTTGCCGGAAAATAAGGTCGCTAAAGGTTACAACAAAAAACTATGTAAATGATGGAAATAAAGGCTTTGTACAGTTACCAAATGAATAAAGAATAATTTTGGATAAGTGTGTAGATACAGAAATAGGTGCCCCAATGAAAGATCTCTTGGCCTGTGAGGGCGCAAGTTGTCTGGAGAATTGGTGGAGGCCCCATGGGTGCGTTTTTGTATGAGTTAAATGAATGGAGGGAAATCTACAGATGGGAAAACTGATTGTGGATGAAATGGAGGGTTAATGATACCATGGAGGTACAATCAAACAAGAACCATGAAGAGATATCTTGGGAGTCCATTGGGAAAGCTAGCATAATGAGGAGAAGGAGTATGTGGCTGATTCTTGAACATGCATAAGACTATTGAGACTCCCATCCCTAGGGGGTGAAACAACATGAGTGTCAAAGTGCCAAAGGGGAATATGAATGTGACAACTCATGTAAGGGAGAGTGTTATCAAGTGACAGTACTTGAAATGTAGCGATGGTGATAGTACTGTAGAGATGGATGTGAGGATCCTACAGGAAAACGTCGGAGGGATTGACTGGGAGATGCAATTGATATTCATAGGGAATGATTACATGCCAGTATTGATAATATACCTAAGGGGGTTGCAATGGTGTGTGATGACCAAGTACCTTCACACATGAAAAATGAATACCCAACGTGAACAATATCTAAAGATAAAGAACATATAATAGCTATTCGATAATTTTGAACATGAGCATGCATACCTGGGCGTGATGTGAGAAAAATGCTCCCCCAGGGCTGAGGATGGATGATGACCCGAGGAATGTGACTGTGTAGGTGGCGGGATCCTGATCTCATGGCCAGAGATGGATCAGAAAAAAAGACTTTGAGCTCCCTAACTGATCGTGGAAGTTTGGAAAAATGGACTATATATAGTTGTAGGGTCCAGAATGCCACCTCATTTGTACCTACTGCCGTGGTGAGTTGACGAGAGGTTTTCAGAGGAGATTTGGAGATTCTGGGAGTTTGAGCCAGCCGATCCAGTATTTGCAAGATTTAGGTTAGTGGTATCATCCTCCTGCATAGTAGTTAGGGTTTCTTTTCTGGGTAGGGTCGTACAAATGGCCATATTGTGGGATTTTGTGAGGGTGGGCCCCCCAGTGCGCAGACGATCAAAGGATACCCATGCTAGGGTGCACGGCTATAAAGAGGATAGACATGCATGGGGGTATGTGAGTGAGGAAAGTAGGTGCGCATTGGATGCATGCTTGTTTGAAATACAACTGCGCATGGTGCACAACTGTTTCTCTGACAGCTGCACACCAATGCGCAGATGTGTAGCGAACAAGTGAGCCTGAATGCACGTCTGTGGGTGTGACAAATGCACATTTGTTTCTTCGATAGCAGCGCATTGATGTGAAAATGTGTGAATAACATGTGCACATATGTGCATTCTTGTGGGGGGTAATAACCGCGCACATGAGGCATAGCTGGGGGGTTTTGAATTTTTTTTTCTTTTTGGAAGTTTTTTGTTTTATGAATTGTGATGGCTGATCAAGTGTTGTTTGTGTGAATGTAGGTGATCAGTGCAAGATGCCAGTCCACTGGAGGGAGAGGGACTGGGCATGTCTTAGGGTGGCGGTGAGGGATGAGCCAAGTGTTCGAGGACCTTTGGCAGCCTGTGGGTTGCTAAATTTTTTCGACTGCCCACTTCTACGGGCACAAGAGTACCTGTTGCAGTTTTTGATTTCCATGTGGAGCACTGAGCCGTAATTTTTCATTGTTGGGGGAGAGCAACTAAAATTCTCTATAATGGAGGATGTCTATTTCTTGACTGGGCTCCCTTTTCAGGGGAGGTCCCTTCCTACTGAGCCCCAGTTGCCAGAGGAGGCACACTTAGTAGACTTGGCGTGGATGTATTGTTCGGTGCCTTACTTTATGTCGGGTTTAGTTGTGTGGATTTGGGCGATGGATTCACTCGTGCATCATTGCATCGTAGTGATTATCATGAGGATATACAGATCCTTAACTACTCAACAGATTAGTGGTGGTCAGCTGAGGATTATGCATAGATAATTGGGTGGAGATCATTTTGCCTAGGTTTTGATGTTGCACACCAAGATGATGGGGCAGCTCAATTGGTGTCGGGCCTCCGAATCAGGTGAGTTTTCCTTTGTGTCAATATTGGTGGCATGGTTCTTAGAGAGGGTGCCCATGTTGCACCCTAGAGTGTTATTGCTAGCGGTTGATGCACGGGGGCCCCGACTGATGAGGTGGAAATCCATTTTTGTATGACATGGAGGTGGGGAGGGTGGCCATTATTTTACGGCCGATATGGCATATGTGTGGTGCCAGATGCCACAGATTATACTGCGGTATTTTTATGGTGGGATGGACTACCACCAAGATCCAAATATGGCTTTACCTCCTAGAGAGGATTGGGACCATAGAGGTATGTTATTTTACTTTATGTTTTATGATTTTGATAGTATAGCATATGTTTTATGTATGGATGGATGTTGATGCTATCATTTGTTTGTTGTGTGTGTAGATGTGGGGCCGTGAGGCCAAGAGGTGGAGCTGGTTAGAGTGTCAGCTCGTCAAGGGCCGATGAGACCACCATGGGGTGAGCCGCGGGTGGGAGAGAGGTGTTAGTGGGATGGGGCTGGTGTGAGGCCAAATGATGATGTGAGAGTTGGTAGGAGACACAGATTTGATGACCCTGGTGTAGGGCCGTCGAATGTGCCTCAGGGAGAGGCTAACTGGTTGCTTGAGGATTTCCACCGACGGTTGGAGGTGGTGCTACAGGGAGTGCCTGAGGGCATGTCGACTCAAGTCCAGGATGAGGGAGTCTTGGAGCAGTGTGTGGGCCTTCTGGCGGAGTTGCGGACTCTGATCCATAGAGCAACTATAGCGGGGGCAGCTATGACTGGGCGACTGCCCCCCGGACCTGGAGGACCCCCAGCTGGTGGGGCACCTCCTCCAGATAGAGGACCTGGTGGTGGCTCTATAGAGGCACCATGAGTGCTCTTATTGTATATATTTTTTGTATTTATATAGGCCTATGACCCCATTTTGTATAGGGTAGCGTGACACCTATTTTGTATCTATAGGGATGAGGGGGCTCACCGGCCTATGGGCGATGTACATTTTGTACTATTTTTTGTAAACATTGATGATACAATGATCATTATATATATATATATATATATATATGGTTATACATGTTTATGATCTCTGTGATGTTCACATGTTATGATGTTTTGTGGTTCTTTTTATCATGTCTAATCTATATACTGTGATAGACTTTTGATGATTTATGTATGTGTAATGGGGTATTGATGTCATAAATGCCAATCTAACACTAGGTTATCCATATTATCTGCTATTTGATTGAATTTTGCATGGAATATGTGTAAATTTTATTGAATCAAAATATCGAGATAAGAGTCTAAATTGCGGGTATTTGTGGAAGAGGCAAGGATCGCAGACATAGTACACATTATTGATTTTCCGAAAGACAAGATGGGAATCTAATAAGACACTAAGGTGACGAATATGGCGGTGACTAGCCTCAACAAGGAGGCAAACGAAGGAGGTGTATTCTTCTTGGTTGTTGGTTGTTGATCCCAAACATATGCCGCTGGAGTGGATCAGTTCATGTGAGGGGGTATAGAGGGCCCAAGAGGCCGAAGCGAGATTCTGTGTCCAACGACTATCTCCGTTAGTGTAACCGATGTGGTAGGCCAATGGAGGAGTCATATATCAATAAAAAAAATGGTAGATCAGACATAAGACATGGAGAGAAAAGAAGACTAAAACTCTATGAATGTGTAAAAATAAAATAAAAAAATCCTAGTGTAGAATGACTACGCTCAGGCATAAAATTTCTTTAAGTACAACCCGTTGACAATTTCTTTGAGAGGATAACCTTCTGGAGAGGCTAGGATCTAGGTTCCTTTAGTGAGGTAGTGCTGGACGATGTAGGGTCCATGCCATAATGACTCAAATTTTCCATGACTGAAGGTATCGTGAGCGATATCGTAGGCGAGGACAAGATCTCCTTCGTTGAATGAGAGAAGGTTGGCATGGTAGTAAAAGGTAGCCTTTGACCATTTCTTAGCTGCCTCATTGTTCTATAATGAAGACCGACGATATTCATCCAAAAAAAATAAGATCAACAAGCACTGGTCCATTGGAGCAGTGTCGAGTAATAGCTCAATAGCGGTGCGCAATGTGGGAGTTTCACACTTTATGGGGAGAGTGGCTTCGACCCCATGAACAAGATGAAATGGTGTAAAACAAGTGGAAGTTTTAACTACCGTGCGATAAGACCATAGTGTTGAAAACAACATATGATGCCAATTGGTCTTATGTTTGTTAACAGTGTGCTGCAACATGGTTTTGAGGACCTTGTTGACAACCTCTACCTGTTTGTTGGATTGGGGGTAGTATGGGGAGGTGAATTTGTGGGAGAAGCCTAAAATTGAGGAGATTTCTACGAATATCTCATTCTCAAAGTGTTTCCTTTTCTTGGAGACTAACTGAAGTGGGAATCCAAAGAGGGAGATGGCGTGATTAAAGAAAAAACATGTTGCAGTGTCAACGGTGTTGTTGAAGGTAGGCATGACTTTGTCCCATTTAGTAAAGTAATCTAATTCCACGACAATGTACTTGTGTCCATTTCTATATGGAAGATTGCAAGTCATGAATTCTATGCCCCATTTGCAGAAGGGGCCGACAGTGATGATTGGATGTAGAAGAGCGAGTGGCACTCATGCTTTGCTTGCATATAGCTGGCGTTTGTCACATAACTTCACAACATGGATGCAGTCATGAAACAATGTGGGCTAGAAGTAGCCTACTTGAATGATTTTCTGGGTGGTGGACATCCCTAAGAGGTGGCCACTACAAGCGTCATTGTGGAAATCATTCAAGACTCTATTGGCTTCATTGATGGTCAAACATCAATGGAGTATGGTTTCGACCCCACGTCGATATAGGATGTCACCGATGAGGAGATATCGAGGGGATTGATGGCGAATTCACTGAGGATCATCTCTAGAGAGGTGAGACCCAAAATTCTATGTTCGGAGGTAGACAGAAGGTCACCATACCAAGGGTCATCCAAGGGGATGTAGAAGAGGTGTTCGTCGGGAAAGTCCATATTAACGGGAGAACTAGCAGCGTCTGAGGGAAACGCCGTGATGAGTTCGGAGAAGATGAGAACTTTCTTGCTTTTGGGAGTTGAAAAATCTATGTCATATTCTTGAAGGATGATGATCCATCGGGAAAATTTGCCATTAATTTTCCATCGATTTAGCAAGTATTGCATGGGGTTGGAATCTGCCACAACTTTGGTAGTGCGAAGTAAGATATAATGACCCAGTTTTTGGACTACGAGGGCAAGTTTTTCTTCTTGTTTGTATTTCAGGGGTGGTCCTGAAAGGGTTTTACTAATGTAGTAAATAACATGCTCATGACCATCATCCCCTAGTTGGACGAGAAATCCTTCCACTGATACGACTGAGGCCGATAAGTAGAGGATGTAGTCGCGATCATAGTCGGGTGGACTAATAAAAAGGGTGTTGGAGAGCATCACTTTTAAATCATCAAAAGCGGTTTGGGCATGTTCATCCCATCGAAATGGGATATCAAGATGCAATAAACGAAGGAACTCATGTGCACAAGTGGCATAATATGGGACAAAGTGTTGCAAAAAGTTGGCTTTGCCTTGTAGGCTCTGCAGTTGGCATAAATTTCGAGGTGGTGGAATTTTTGTGATAGCTTGGACTTTGAGGGGGTCCATAGTGATGCCATGTTGGGAGACAATGAACCCAAGGAGGTGTTCGACGGTAATGAAAAATACACACTTGAGGGGCTTCAAGCAGATATTGTACTGCCGGCACCATTGAAAGACAACTCGTAAGTCATCTAGATGTTGAGTTTGTTGCTTGGATCAAGCAGTGAAGTCGTCCAAGTAAGTAATAATGATGTGAGCGAGATCATGGAAAATGTAAGTCATGGCCCGTTGAAACTTTGCACCGGCATTATTGAGTCCAAAAGGCATGACACAATATGAAAAAGTACCCCATGGGGTGGTAAATGCGGTTTTATACTGATCTGCTGGGTGGATCTATATTTGAATGTATCCAGAGAATCCGTCCATTTAGGACAAGGCCTCATGGCCAGTGCAGTCATCGATAATTTAGTTGATTAAATGCATAGGGAAGTTGTCTTTGGGACAAGCATGGTTGAGATGGCGAAATTCGGTGCAAACATGAATGGTGCCCTATTTTTTGTTAATGAGGACGGGGTTGGAGACCCATGACGTGTATGCGATGGGGTATATGAACCCAACAATGCGTAGTTTTTCAATTTTGGCTTTGATGGCCACTGCTTTGAAGGGGTGCAGTTGTCATTTCTTTTGACGTAAAGGGGTGATATCAGGCCATGTGTCGATACGATGTTCGAAAATAGAAGGATAAAGGCTGGGCATCTCCGTGTATGACCAGGCAAAAATGTCCTGGTATTCCTGAAAGAGATCTTTGTAAGATATGAGTTCCTCAGGGGAGCATGCAACACCAATGGTGATTTCCTCTATGATTCCTGGTTTGATGGAAATGTCAATTTTGACAGTGGGGGAAATGTTGGCCAAGTTGCCTTCTTCAAAATCATCAGGGGCAGGGATAGGGTTGTTGAACTAGTCTATATGCCCAGATGGAATAAAATCCTTGGTTTCGATTGCACATATGGAGGCTTGGCTAGGAGAGTTAAAGGATTCATGTGAAAGAAAGAGTTCTCTGTGATGGAGAGCATTCCATGTCAAATTAGGTGTAGTTACTTCCTTGAGGATATCTTCATCACAGTGGAACAAGCGAGAATATAGGGGATCCAAGGAAGTAACATTGGTGACTTTCACCGTGTGATTGTCTACATAGGGTGAAGATGTAGAGGGGGTATCGCAAAGATGGTGTGATGGCATGTTTGACATAAACCAAATGTTCATGCACTATGGGTTGTGAACTGTGGGCGGGGGTAATATTTCTCGAGGGAAATGAACCAGAGAGTTGGGAGGATTTGGGGGTAAATCCTCAGATAGTCTATCCAAGAACCATGGAGGGGTAGGAAGTGCCTCAGGTTTAGGGGAGATAATGTGAACATTATCTAGAGAGGGAGTAGGGGGAATCACTTGTATCACCTGAAGTGGGGTGGTTTGGGGATTTTGAATAAGGGCCATTTGATGCCACCTATATTTAATGATCGTGGGACACTTGTATGTGAAATGATCAAGTGAGTCATAGAGAGAGAAAGGACATATCATCTGTTAGTTGACTAAAGTTGTGACATAATGGATGTCGATGACTTGGTTACTTGACGACGTGGGTGGAGAGGGGTCTTGCTGAAAGCTCTGGCATACTGTCATGAGCGTCTATCGAAATTGAGGTAGCATAGGGAAATGGTGGGTGTAATGGCCATACTCTAAATAGATGGCACATGCGAATCTGGTTCGTAGCCCTTTACTGCCTGTAGTAGGGGATGCAGTGGAAGTAATAGGTGTGCTTGGTGAAGTGATGAGCGGTGTGGTTGCTCGAGGGAGTTGGATCAGATTGTGTAACTCAACGAGAGAGGGACATATATTTGTGGGGTGTCCTTATTTCTCTCATAGTGTGAAAGGGGGTTGAAATCGGGGAAGAAGTGGAGCGGTGGGCTCTTTCTTCTTCCATTTTCCCCCAACCATCGCGGTGGTGCTGGAAAGTGGGGGTGAGGATGGTGTGGTGGGAGTGAGTACGTGGATCTGCATTGGGATTCCCTTTATTTGGGGAGGGAGGTATTGTTGAGGGACCATAGCGGGTGGTTGTAAATACCATATCGGAATGGAAAGCACCATGTTGGGAAGGGTAAGCGTTGTGGCTACCTGAAAATCTTGTACGCCTGGTGGAGGGTAGAAGAAAGGGATTTGAGTAATGGCTTGGGGATTGTCTCCCAAACCAGGATTTGACCTCAGGGAAGGGTGAAATCGGGGGTGTGTGGTGTTAGGGTTCTCAGAGGGTTCCCGAGGTAGGATTTATTCCGCTAGTGGGATGTCAAGGAGTGGAGAAACCTATATGGGAGGAATGGTATCTCCATTGTCAGTTCCATCAGAAGATACAACACACACTTGGGTCAAGGGGTGGATGAGTGGTAGTACTCCATGGTATGTCCCCAACAAGGATGGGTCCTTGAAAATTCAGGGGCCCATATCTATGAGTGGGTAGGCATCAGAATTAATGTGGATAAGAGGTAGGATGTTATCGATGTTGGAGGAATGGTTAGGCTCGTAATGTGAAACTTGGTCGATGGTGATGATATTCCCGTTGTGGGGGAACATCATCATTCGAAACACATAAGAGGCCACAAACTTCATAGCGTACATGTAGCTACGTCCAAACAAGATGTTGTAATAGAGTGGAGCGTCGATAACCTTAATGTCAATAAGAATGGTTTTTCCCCTGAGTTCAACGTGGACATTTTGAAAGATCCCTTCAGGAGAGGATGGTCATCCATCATAAGATATCAAAGTGATGGTGGATGGTATTAGCTCAGGGGAGCCAAGTTTTTGCTAGACCATTTTGGACATGATTCATGTGGATGCACCTTCATCAATGATGCATCGATGAACTATGATGTTACGAATTTTGACTGGTATTTGGAAAGCTACCAAAGCGAGGAGACGAGGTTCCCCACAATCTAGATCAAACGTGATGAGTCTAGCATCAGTAGGGTCGACTGCCCCCATGGAAAAAAACAATGATTTCTGTTGAGTGGGACAAGTTTGAAGTACCTCCAAGACCGACATGGCTGCAGGATATTGCGCCAAGTCATCAACCAGACTGTATTTGTGTGCCGCCATAGCCTGAGGGTTGTTGACATTCCGTCATAATTGGATGTGAGGAATATAAAGGGGTGGTTTAGTGTTAGGGAATGGAATCATCAAAGGTTGTCCAGTTGTAATTGAAATGAATTCTGAAGTGGTGGGAGTAGATTTAGAGGGTGCGTTGTATTGACGACTACGCATTTGTAGAAGAATTTCTTCCTCGCTAGTGAGGAGGATATTGTGATCCGCTAGATTCCCAGGGTTTTGATACTGTCCCATTGGTGGTGGGGAAAGATGCATCTCCTACTGGGTATTCATCACACCTTGGTGTGGAATAGATTTTGAAACATTGTCGGGGGTGGTTGTTGCAAATACTGTTGTGGGGCCTACTGAGGGGCAGGCGATGCTAGAGGACATGGCGCATTCATGGAATATTTCATCCATTTGAAATCAACAATTTGGGGACAATGGTGATTATAATGACCATGCTCACTGCAAAGGGCACATGGGACGTTCATCTTTAGGTTGTTGTTTTTGTTCCTCCCTTGGCGACTGTTGTTATTTACCCCTTGGGGGTTCTAGTTCCCCTAATTATGGTTACCCCCAATAGGTTGGTTCTGTTGGGGGTTGTTTCCCCCTGATATCGGGTTATTATTGTTTTGGTTTTTCCCTTTATTTTTGGAATTATTCGGATGATGGGTCAGATTTTCCATATTTAGTTGTTCAAAATTTTGAAATTGTTGAATGGGAGAGGGATGAACAAAGTTAACCCCAATGTTTGGTTGTCCTTGTGGAGGAGCAATGGGCTATGGAGGACAAGGAAATGGAAAATAAAAATTATTCCGTGGTAGTGATCTATAGGGTACATAGGAATGCATAGTACTTTCATTGGTGCTTAGGGTGTAAGATGAGGTAGAGGGGGTACCAGAACTTGGTTGAATAGCCAGGCACATTATGGGTGCCGGCGTGGGTCCACTTATGGGTGGAGGAACGACAATAGGGTAGGGATCTTGATAGGGGGGGGAGGGTAATAAGAGGGTCCTCCATACATCGGTGGATATTGGGGTGTACCTTACATAGGTGGTGGTTAGATGTACGGATTGTGGTGTGTTGTGGTACTAATCAATCCATCCACTGAGTGAGACATCCCAGGTTTGTCCTAGGCGAATCATATGTGCCTTGGGGCATTAGGTAGTACTGTGTATAAGTTTCTTGACTGTGTATAAATGAGGTCATACTGTTGAGCCTTGCTGATGGCTTCCTCTTCACTTTGGGGGAAGGTGGAGGCCACATATTTGGAAAGGAGAGGGACAAGTGATCTAAGAAACCAATCGAGGCATTGTTGTTTGGTAGTTTCTTCTTTGCATAAACTACACCATCGACACCATTCGTGACTGTGATCAGCGATATGTGTGGATGAGATTTGTTTAAAATCAGAGAGTAGTTCTAGACCATTTTCATGGTGAATTGGTAGTTGAAAGAAGGTCAAAAGTGTTTTGGCCAATGATTCAAAAGTCACATGGGACACTGATTTTTCGTCCACCTACCACTTGGTTGATGGACCTGTGAGCGTGCGCTGAAATAAACTTAGTTGGATGGAGTCATCCATGATGTTGTTTGAAGAGAACCATAAGTGGAAGGTCATGATATGGTTGGTGGGATCATCTCCTTCCTTTTCTTCAAACTTGGGAATTTCTGAAGGTAGTTTGGTGGGCATTGCAGACCATGTGGGGTCATGCAATATAGGATCATTGGTGAGCTTACTCAAATCCAGTATGTTGAGGGAGGCAAAATATAACATGTGGAGTGGTGGTGGAGGATTAGTTCTAGCCATGGTGTGAGTGGTTTGTGTACCTAACCCTTGAGGGGGGTTAGGTGGGGTTATACTTCCCCCTTGGGAAGACGTTTCCCCCCCGCTTCCTTGTAAAGGAGAGCTATTGGATGGTTTTCCTTGGGAATTGGACCCAAGTAAAGTGGAACCAAGCAAAGATGATCCCAAAATAGTATCACTCACAGGGGTGTGAGAGGGTTGATCCGATGAGTTGGTAAGACTAGGAAATCCTCCTAAAAGAGGAGGGAGGTTCTGCAAGCATCTGGAACGACAAGGATTCTGTGGGTCCCCTATGATGTTCGACTAGAAAAGTGAATGTGTGCGAATGGTGATGAGAGAAAATAAAATGAACAAGAGTCTTTGTGTAATTTTGGACCTTCACAATATATCTCACAATCACATGTAATCACAAGAGTATCATACATAAATCAATTGAAAAGAAGCATACATGTGGGTAGGTGGATTTTGTCTGTGTGGGAGAACAAAGAAAACAAATGCTCATGTCCTAACAAGATGTAATGTCCTTCCTCTCAAATAGCACTAGACCTTCCAATAGCACTCAACATTGGGGTCCAAAGCCACCAGAAGAGGAACTAGTGAAGGATGAAACAATCAGTTATAATGAGGGGTAGAGGGTGCATATCCCAAAAGAGCTGGCGATATTTCCCAATAGCCACACAAAATATGATCAAGGTGCAATTGTAGCCCACAATTTCCACCTAGGTAGATGTCCTAAAATTTGACCACTAGGTACCTCTATAAAAGTGCGACATTAATATTTTTGGCCTCAAAAATGGGTCACGGGCTGGATCCCTTCCAAGAGGTGGGTGCCTAAAGGGGGGACACATAGAAAAATTGGACCTCGGCCTTCAACCCTTCATGGGTATCTCCCTGCCTTATGGTGTAGGAACACTTGACTTGGAGGATTTTAAAGTTCCCTATTTGTCAAATTCTAATGTTTGAAGATGTGAGAATCAGATAATGGGGAGTTATTTGGATGCCTATCCTCAAGATCCTACCTAGACTAAAAAATTTCTTTTGGCACCTCCTATGGAGGAAAACTTAGTGAGTTTTCAAAACTAAATTATATGTGGTTGTTTGAGAGATTGGGGGTGTGAACCAATCTCGTTTGAATTAAGTGGGAGTGGATAATTCCTTCAAGAAATAGTGGGACATTTCAGAATCCCTTTTGAGGAAACCTACTTCAACCTCCACAATTCAAGGTGAAATTATGTGAGTGAGTAGTGACTTTGTGTGTGATAAAGTGATAAAATGTGCCACATTTTTTATAAGTTAGGTGTCACCTTGTAGCATGTGGACATCGTGTGGTCCTTTACAAGTCTTGATTACCTATCTTACTAGATGCCATTGGTACAACCTTGTGGAATTTTAAAGTCCCTAAATAACTAGCATGTGGACATATGGGTCCTTAATAATACTTTAAACTCCATAATGTGATTTAATCTAAGAAATCTTCAAAAACTATCCTAGATTGCAAGCATGTGGGCATGTATGGGCCCATTACAATAATATTTAAACTCCCCTAGTGATGTACACTAAGAAAGTAGCTTCAAAACTATCCTATCTTTGCAACATGTGGGCATGTATGGGCCCTTACAAATTTAAGATGTTTTGAAAAGAAACTAAGAGGGGCCCTAGGGGGGCTTTGTCCTCTCCTAAAGATTTTGTTTTTTTAAAGGGAGATGAAATCTTCCCTCAATTGTTTTTCTAATTCTCAATATCACTCTATGGTGTGAGAGAAGAGCATACTCAATGATTGAAGTTTGATTTCTGGTCCCAATGCAAATGTTTATATATGTGATATCAACTAATATTAACTTAAGTTTTACAATCAAAACAAGCCATCCATGTGGAAAAATGAAAGTAAAAGAGGAGAAATATGGTTCCTTTTAACCCCCTAAGTGCCTATTTTTTGACTAACCCTTCATGTGGAAAGGGAATCTAAGTGTGGTGCATTTATAAGTTGCATAGAATCAATATTTAGAAGGCTAGGGGCCTTCAAAACATCACAAAAAACTCTTACAATGTTGGATCTATGGACAGATGTGCAGGCCCCAGTTTAGACATAGGCAAATGTGGTGCCAATGCACAGAGAAACAAGGACCTGTTGGTGCACCGTGCACAAAATGCGTTGGGAAACACAATGCTGTTGGCGCATGTGCTTGGAAGGCACACTTGTGGGCTGCAAAACCCGTACATATTTTGATACGTGCCCGAGAATAAAATTTTAAATGAAATTCTCCTCTTCCAGCTCTGAATTCAGCTCTTTGCAAGTAGGACTGGGCCAGTTATGATCCCTGCAAGGTAAATAGATTAAAAAGAAGTGCTCAAACAACCCAAATAGGGAGGGAATTGATACCTTTCCCTAGTAAGGTCACCAATCTGTTGTATCCTTTTCGCCACTTGAATGAGCAAAAGAGGGACACTTGCAAGTCCAGTTGGGTCAACTGAACAAGACAAAAGTTATTGTATGAGTCAAATGACTCAATCACATGAAATAAACAAAAAACTAAGATAACAATCACTAAAGAAAAAAAACTACAATGCATAAGGAAATTATAACCAAAATTAATCAAACAATTGACCAATATTCATGCCACCAATGGATAGATTGTATTAGTGGGAAAACACCAAGGAAAAAGTTGGACTTATGGATTCTATATTCCTCCAAGGGAGGGATCTTGAGTCCTCTATGTGAGATCTCTTCTTACAAATGGCACACTAGAAAGGAAATGGTGAAGAAGTCCAAGCTTATTCCCTCAAGAGGTGAGGTGAATAGCTTAATGAAATGATGCTAGTATGCTTCAAGAAAGAAAGAGGTTCCTTGTAGGAGAATAGAGGAAACATAACAATACAATGAGATTCTTGAATTCATAGTGCACCCATGGTCTCTTTTTATAGAAAATATTTGAGGCATTATCCAACCGGTCTTTAGTGTGAACAAGGGGCCCTTTAGGGCACCCTTAGGTCTTTGACCAGACCCCCCCACTCAAATTCATCTTGGATTTGAATGTCAAATTGACTTGGGAGATGAACCAGAAGTGGGTGAGGGGACAAAAATAACTATAAATGTGCCATTCTCAGGAGTGTGCGGCTTTTATCGTACACAGTCATGCCTCGGGTGCATGTGAACTTTTCTGACGTTTTTGACCTACGCATGTGCACGCGCTTCCTGTAGTTATTCTGCACATGTTATTTTTTAACTAGTTGTATAGTTTGTGCCTTTTGGAAATGAATTTTTGAAGCTGGGGGTGAACTAATAGGTGTTTGGAGATGCTGGATTTATGTAACCATTTGTGGAGGAAATTTCAGTGATAACACAAGGTATGGTCATTATGAATTCATAGTGGTGCCATTTGGGTTATCAAATCCACCATTTGTCTTAATGTGTTTAATGAATGGTGTTTTCAGAGAATACTTAGATAAGTTCATCATTTTCTTTCTGGATGAAATTCTTATATATTCCAAGTCAGAAAAAGAACATGAGCAACACTTGAAGATGATATTACAAGTATTAAGGGAGCATCAATTGTATGCCAAATTGAGCAAGTGATCATTTTATCAGAAGCAATTCCATTATTTGGGGCATATCATATCAGAGGAAGGGATAGTTGTGGATCCTGAAAATATTGAGGCCATTAGAGGATGGTCAACATCGAAGAATGTGACAAAATTCAGATCCTTCATGGGCTTTGCAGGCTACTACAAAATATTTATTGTAGGATTCTCAAATATTGCACACCCAATCATTTCCTTGCAAAAGAAAGGAGTGCAGTTCCAGTGGATGGAAACATGTGAAAATAGTTTCTAGCACTTGAAGCGGTTATTGACCAGTGCTCCAATTCTAATAATTGTTGATCCAAATGAAGACTTCATTTTATGCACAGATGCATGCAAAGAGGGACTTGGTGGAGTCCTCAATCAGAATGAGTTTGTTGTATGTTATGAATCAAGGAAGTTGAAGGAGCATGAAAGGAATTATACCACTCATGATTTGGAGTTGGTAGCCATAGTGATTTCCTTGAAGAAGTGGAGGCACTGTCTCATGGGAAAATGGTTCGAGCTGAGGACATACCATCATGGTATGAAATATTTATTCGGACAATCAACTCTAAATGCCAGACAAAGCAGGTGGTTGGAGTTTATCTGTGAATATGACTTTGGCATAAATCATATCAAAGGAAAGGAGAATAAGTTAGCGAATGCACTCAACAAAAGAGTGCATTAGTTGCATGCTACAACCATCAAAATGTACCAAACAAATTTGAAAGACAGAATCTCAGAGGCTGCAAAAACAGATTTGCAATACATGGGAATGGTAACAAAATTACAGAAAGGTCTTTTGCAACAGAAAATTGAAGACTACAAGCTGGGGGAGAATGAAATTCTCATGTATAAAGGGAGAATTTATGCACCAAATTTCCAGGAATTGAGGATTTTTATATTAAAAGAAATGCATAATGTACCTTAAGCTAGGCACCCAAGATATCATAAAACTATTGCAACTGTCAAGAGCCAATATTATTGGCCATGCATGAAGAAATAAGTTTCTGAGTACATTGTCAAATGCTTGAAATGTCAAAAGGTCAAGGCTGAGTATAGATACCCAGATGGGTTGTTGCATCCATTACCCATTCCTGAGTGGAAGTGGGAAGTGGTGGAAATGTATTCTATCACCAAGCTTCCCAGAAAAAACAAGTAGCATGATTCGATCATGGTAGTGGTGGACAAGCTTACCAAAGCTTCCCATTTTATTCCGATGAAGCTCACTCATAAGGCAACCACCGTTCCTGATATTTATATGAAGGAAATTTCTCAATTACATGGTATACCCAAGACAATTGTGTCTGACAGATATCCAAAGTTCACCTAGAATTTCTGGAAAGGATTGTTTCATGGATTTGGAACAAATCTAAACTTTAGCACAGCTTGTCATCCAAAACATGATTGGAAAACAGAGAGGGTGAATCAAGTTATAGAGTATATGTTGAGGATGTACGTGATGGATAAAACATCAAAATGGGAAGACTACCTACACCTGGTAGAGTTTTCTTATAACAATGGGTACCAAGAATCCCTAAAGATGAGCCCATTTGAAGCACTTTATGGAAGAAGGTGCAACACACCTATAAGCTGGGAAAACCCAATCAATAGAGTAGTAGTTGGACCTGAATTACTTAGGGAAATGGAAGAGAAAATGTTAAAAATAAATCATAATTTAAAGGCTGCTCAAAAAAGGAAAAAAAATATGCTAATAAGGGCATTATTCACCGGGAATTTTTGAAATTTTGAAATTTTTTGAACTTTTGGTTGTATATGTGTACATATAATGCACCAAGGACAGTGCATAAAATAAAGGGAGGGGGGTGTAACACCCCCAAGACTGAGCCCCAATTGAATTGTAGGCATGTTTTATAGGCTGGTGAGCCAAGTGATTATAAGATAGGAAGCTTATGTAATGATTAGGTCGGAGAGCCTATATGCTAAAGGCTAGTGAGCCTATTTTTTTATATGTAAATACTCATATATTTAATATAATAAATCCTTTCATGTAGACCAACCATGATAAAAGAGAATGGGGGACTAAAGTCCACTAGGAAGGGAAAGGGAGGGGAAAGAGCCTAGAAAAGGGACTAAGCTAGAGGGATTATCTCTAAGGGAATATTATATTATTATTCCAAATGATCAAGGTAGGATAAATATTATTTAACCCTGAGTTCTTAGAAGAAGGGAAATGATCCCAAGTGGAGAGATACACACTCCAGGAAAACCATGTGTCATCAAAGAAACATGAAAATATATGAGGGAAAATTTGTCTATTTTCCCATTCTCTCCCATTCACTCAACCCTGATGCACTGAGCCATAGACACCATCAGTCGACCTCTGAATCATGGGTGCACCTGTGGAACCTGCACACACACTCTTGAGTAGTGATCCTGTACATTTCTTGTTATGCACAACATATCTATACTTGCATGAGCCGTATTGTTACCTACCTAAATGTTGTTTCTACCAACGTAGTTCCAATCCTGAGCATGGTTGTTTCCATCACCTTTTCCATACCTGTTTTACTTTGTTTCCTTCACCTGAGCCTGTACCTGGTTGAATAGTGATATAGATTGAAGAAGCAGGTTGTCAGGCCCGTGGGATCAAAGAGGCAGGTTGTTAGACCTATGAGAAAATCTCTCTAGGTGAGAGAATTTGTTAGGAAGGTGATTTCCTAAGGGAGCCCTACTGTAGCTATAGTTCTCTAAGAATTCATGTTCGACCTATTCCTAAAGCCCTGGAAGGGAAGTGGGGCAACTGAAGGACTGTTGAGAAAAGAAGGGGCACACTTCCTTGGTTGGGATAGGCATGTGGGGAATGCGAGGCTGTAGGATGTTAGTGTGAGCTGGCTCCTGTGATGAAATCATTCCTACTGACTGGTGTAACTTCCCATTTTCTCAACCTAGCCTAGGAACCCCTTTACCTGGGTAGAGTTTAGTCCCAACTTGGGGGTGACCCAGTGTTGGGAGTGATGAGCAGTGTGGTCTAAGGATGGGAGTTTCGTGGAAGGTCTGCACATAGTTGGTGGTTTTCTATAAAAGATAAGTATCAATTGCATTTTAATTTATATGTTGTATAAGTATACATGTGTTACATTTATGAGTATTGCTCGTGTATGTTGTATGTTTCAGGCTTACTATTATTTCTGCATGAATTGCATATCAACATAATTTATTTTTCTGTTTTAATTTTATATGTATTAAATTTCCCCAAAGATTTTCTATGTGGCATAGCCCTACCAGTCTATGGTTGGGTATGTTCCATATCAGAGAATAATTTGAGTAGTGTCAGTGGTAGTGTGGCTCGAGCCCTAATAGGTCGGGTATGATACACTAGGATTCTTTCATGTTTTAGGTCATGCATGCATTGTAACATATTTAGCTAACCATTTATCCATTATGTTATCTCCTCAAATAACATAGTCAAATTTGTTTATTTAGGTGATAGGAAGTCATTGAAAAATACATTTCTAAATCTTTTAAGGTTCATTTTTGAGAGCCTTATGTTTGTAATAAAGATTGAAAAACATTGGATTTGGTTTTTATTTCAAAAAAGGAAAAAAATAGGTTTTGGTGGCAAATATCCTTCCCAAAATAGATTCTAATCCACCGAAATCCCTAGCTTTCGGCAACTTAAACACGAAATTCGGGGCTATTTTAGCCATCGAAAGTGCAGAAAAGTCTGTTTTTACTGCGCCGAGTCATCATTTTCAAATGATTATTCTGAGAGACTAGAGAATCATTTTGAGAAATGAGTGGAGGTTTTTGTTTCTAACATGTCAAAGAACAATAACCTCTCTATTTTTTCCAACAAGTTCCATATATTGGGAGAATCAAATTCATCTCTAAGCCCTAATTTTCGGATCTCAGAATTTCCCTGTTTGACACATGTTTTTGAAATGCAGATCCTGGGAAAATGAAAACAAATCTCAAAGAACTGAGAGAGGTTTTTTCTCAAAACAAACCAATATAAAAAATCCTCTTCCAATTTGTACACAATGGTTTTGCTTGGAGAGATATGGGTCAATCGTTGAGAAACATATTTCCATAATTTTTTGTCTTTTCCAGTCACCTCACAAATTTAAATTTGAGATAGGAGAAGAGGTTATCAAATCCATCTTTTTAGGATCTGAAACTGCTTGTAAAGGCTATAAAGCCTATCAATTTTATAGACTAAAGGGTTCGACTTTGGGGATTATACATTGCTTGTACTTCCAAACTTCTCATAACATTTCATAATATAAGCTTATTTTGCCTATAATGTTCAGATTTACCTCTTGTCCATTCTATGCTTGTATCTGAATGATTTATTTCATTTCTTATCCTTATCTAGTGTCTGAGAATTGTCATATTTTCATTACACTGATAAACTAAAATTTACAAGTATTCCTTGCTTATTATATTGTCCATTCATATATATTGTTTATGTATGTTTCTGTTGATAGGATAAGATCTCTCCACACATTCACCTTTATTAAATCCTCTGAACATAGTTAGCTAAAAGCCTTGTCTATATGATTATGTCTATGCATGTTTTGATTGATTAAACCTTGTATCAGTCACCTGACTTGATCCACTTGAGTAAACATTGAGAGAATAAGTTAAGTTACTAGACTCATTCCCTTTTCAGTCAGGGAACGACTCGTGGAGTGACAACAAATTGGCACCATTGTCGGGGAACGAAATGAAGCAAGCTTCCCTGGGAAGAATGACATATATATGAATTTTGATGGCAGACAAAAGGAGGACACATAATTGACTGTATCATCTACCTGGCGACTCCACAATTAAAGACTCCACCGGGGAGGATTTGATTGACAAAAGATGAAGAGGCTAAATTCCAAATCTAGGTATCGGTTCATTAGTTTGCTTCATGAATTGTTGTTGTTTTTTATCAACTCTTTCATGCTATTCCCTTTGCATGTAAAGAGAATTATTTTCTATTTTGTATATTCAAAAAATCATCATCCTTCTTGTATATATCTGTCTTTAGAAGAAGAAGATCTACATACTGCCTATATTATAGATATTGATTCAGTACCTATACCTCAGCCCGTTCATAAAGATGATCATTGTATTCAAATCTCCCTTGAATCTGATCAACCATGTATACTTACAGAGGTCGAAACTAATTCAAACCCTGTCCATATCTCAACACCCTATGGCATTACTACTGAACCTTGTCATCAACATGTTAGCTCTCATAATCAACCCACTGCTTTTCAAATTAAGATCAGGATGAAGATGGTCAAACCTTTGAGGATGCCCTATCTCCTTCATCCTTATCCTCTTGATTGTTATGAATATATTCCACAATTTTTTGGAGAGAAACAAGTTTCAGCTGAGAGGCACTTGGAATCATTTGAGGATTTTGTTGAGTGATTTGAGATTTTTCATGAAGATGTGATTATGAGATTTTTCTCCAAGTCCTTGATCAGAGACATTGTTGTATGGTTTAAGGGTCTAAGAGCTTATTCTATTGGCTCGTGGATCAAGTTATCTAATGTTTTCTTGAAGTATTGGGGCAAGAACAAATCATTAGATTCTTACTTTACTGATTTTCATTATTTGAAAAGAGAGCTGGATGAAGCTTTGCCTATCTTCAATCGAAGGTTCCATCACATTTATCATGACATGCCTTTGGAGATCCAGTCGACTGAGATGGATTCCATGTTGTACTATGTTATGGCTCAACATTCAGATTTAGTTCTTCTCTTATTGGAAAGAAAGTCCTCATCCTTAACACAGTTGTTTGAAGATGCTCAAGGAGTGGATAAGAACATTCGTGTTTCCAGGAGGATCTGAGAGCAGGTTGACTTTGAAAACTTGCATGCACATGAGAAAGCAAAATGTTAGTACACTTCATATTTTGAATAGGAAGGTAATGAAGGTAAAGAATATCTGGAATAATAACAAGCACATGAGATCATTTCAGAGTCAGATCTGAACTCTTCAACATTTGCAGAGTACTCCAGAGATAGGTATGAGTCTGAAGTTTATGATCAATTTGTAAATCAGAATGAATCTATGGTAACCAATGATTGCATAGGCAATTACATGTTCCTTGTTGATCATAGTCCTTGTCATTTAAGCATTTCTCCATCATCATCTTCTGAGCATTATTCTGATGAGGAAATTGTAGTTTTTGATGATCACAAGTTGATCTCAAGAGAACCAGAAAGTGATCAGTCTTCTAGCAGAGGAACAATCATGGTTGAGAAAGAGTTTTTTGTGGATAAACATGTTTTTGATCTTCCTTTCAAATATCTAGCGATAGCCTTCATGGAATCATACATTCCAGAGAACCCAAAAATTTCAGATTTCCTTAGCTTGCACATGTTTTTGGGTGAGTATGGGTTCTTGAATGAGTTCTTATCACTATTATTACATTTCATAAATCATCTATTGATCAGTGACAGAGACAAGGTCCTTTCAGTTTTAAAGTTGCTTGAATGGCTGCTATGGAAGCCAACCTTCACTTAATTAATTTGTAGATCTGGTTAGAGTAGGAGTAGGCATAGAGAATAAGCTCACACTATGAGCAAGTATATATATATATATATATATATATATATATATATATATATTTTAGTTGATTGATTTCATGAATAAATAGAACACAGTTAAAAGAGAAATTTTCATATTCAACAGTTTGGAAATCCCATAGTTCGTGTACAAAGATGGAAAGGGAATGTATGATTACAAAAATGTTCAAAGGTGAAACTAGATATAAGAAGAGAACTGTGATATTTGAATATGTTCATCTACTTTATGATGCATCAATATCTAGAATAGAGGCAACATTGACTATTTGATTGGACTGTAACCAATCACTATTAGCTTGTAGTATCATTTCTAGGTATGTTATTCATCAAAACACAGACTATGCAAGCTGTTAGAGGTCACATGGTCACTGTAGAAGACTTAAAGGAGTAACCTTAAAGATCAGTAAGTTAAGAGAAAATGCATTTTTGCAAATTTTGTCAACTGTTATAAATCAGACTTTTCGGTGGCTTAGGCGGACATTTCAATTGTTCATTAGCCACCAAAATAGGAGATTTCGGTGGCTTACAGGCATAGATTTTGGCTCTCCTAGACACCGAAAGCACAGAACAGGGCAGAAAGCTACCAGTTTTGCACAGATCCGAGATTTTTTGATCGAGATGCCTCAAGGATGTTTTATAATGATAGATAATAATTAAAGGCATCATTTTTGGGTTTCTCTTCTAGTTTTAAAAGGTGACAACAAGAGGAGAATATTAAATTTTCTACCTAATATTCGTAAAAAACTATATTTTGGACAAAGGTGGCAATTTCGATTCTCTATCAGTCTCTAAGGATCTATTGCATCTATCGAATATTTTGAAGGACATGAAGATAATTTAGATAAGGAGTTGACCTAGTAAATAGTATCTTTTTCTATTCTCTTGGAACTGTTTTCGACTTTCCATTTTAAGTAAATTTGATCCAGTTTTCTAGGATCTAGATATCTTTTGTAAATGCTACAGGCGGGCTACACACAGACTACAGGTTTGCAGGGGATTAGTTTTAAAGGCCAAATGAATCCATAGCCCAATGGTAAAGGCTACAGACAAGTTATAGGTTTGCATAAGATCAGTTGTATAAGCCAGATGACTCCATGCCCAATGCTAAAGGCGACTAGAACTACTAGGTTCTTGGAAAGCTGATAGGGAGGTTTTCATCCCCATAAGGATCCAGATCTTATCTCCTCAAATAACATAGTCAAATTTGTTTATTTAGGTGATAGGAAGTCATTGAAAAATACATTTCTAAATTTTTTAAGGTTCATTTTTGAGAGGCTTATGTTTGTAATAAAGATTGAAAAACATTGGATTTGGTTTTTATTTCAAAAAAGCCAAAACTCAGGTTTCGATGGCTAAGCGCCTTCCCAAAAGGGATTTTAAGCCACTGAAATTCCTAGCTTTCGACAGCTTAAACCCGAAATTCGGGGCTATTTTAGCCATCGAAAGTGCATAAAAGGCTATTTTTACTATGCTGAGTCATCATTTTCAAATAATGATTATGAGCGACTGGAGAATAATTTTGAGAAACAGATGAAGATTTTTGTTCATAACATGTCAAATAGAAATAACCTCTCTCAATTTTCCAACAGGTGTCATATACTGGGACAATCGAATTCATCTCTAAGCCCTAATTTTCAGATCTCAAAATTTCCTTGTTTGACACATGTTTTTAAAATGCAGATCCCGAGAAAATGAAAACGAATCTCAAAGAACTGAGAGAGGTTTTGTATCGCAAAAAACCAATATAAAAAATCCTCTTCTAGTTTGTACACAATGGTTTTGGTTGCAGAGATATGGGTCAATCTTTGAGCAACATATTTCCAGAAATTTCTGTCTTTTCTAGCCACCTCACAAATTCGAATTTGAGATAGGAGAAGAGGTTATCAAATCCATATTTTGAGGATCTAAAACTTCTTGTAAAGGATATAAAGCCTATCAGTTTTATAGACTAAAGGGTTCAACTTTGGGGATTATACATTGCTTGTACTCCCAAACTTCTCATAACATTTCATAATATAAGCTTCTTTTGCCTATAACGTTCAAATTTACCTCTTGTCCATTCTATGCTTGTATCTGAATGATTTATTTCATTTATTATTCTTATCTAGTGTTTGAGAACTGTCATCTTGTCATTACACTAATAAACTAAACTTTACAAGTATTCCTTGCTTATTATATTGGCCATTCATATATATTGTTTATGTATGTTTCTACTGATAGGATAAGATCTCTCCACACATTCACCTTTATTAAATCCTCTGAACATAGTTAGCTAAAATCCTTGTATATATGATTATGTCTATGCATGTTTTGATTGATTAAACCTTTTATCAGTCACTCGACTTGATCCACTTGAGTAAAAATTGAGAGAATAAGTTAAGTTACCAGGCTCATTCCCTTTTCAGTCAGGGAAAGACTCTTGGAGTGATAACACCTTCATTCATAAACTAATTACATGAATATCATCAAATCATAGACTATTTTATAAGGGATTATTACCCAAATCCCTTTTACCTCTCATATCACATGGGAATGAAATATTTATACATGCTCTCGCTGCCAACACCTTCTTTGATATTACCTCTTCAATGGTGCATCACGGTGACTTCTAAAATCCCTTTCACAATTTTCTTTTTTTATAAACAACCTTCTTGCATTCACTTATGTCTGATCTTGTTCACTATTGGAAGTTGTCCTTCCCTAATAGTTCCAGTCTTTTCTACATGTGACATACATCACCACATTCACATTTTACATTAGCTGTCATGTAAAATCAAATACACGTACCATAGAATTTATTTCAGTAGAAAAAATTCATATATGCCTTATAATATCTATATTCACTCCATCATAGCTACATCTCTGAACATTCTCATGCCAAAATATCTACATTCATCAACATATAAGTTTTTGATCCCAGAGAAACATAATGGACAACAAGAAAGGAGTTAACGGATTCTCCCATCAGGAAACTTTCAGCCTAGATGAATTAATTTCAAGGCCTCATTTCCTTCACACACTATATCTTAACCAAGCTCATTCATTTAAACACATTTAATATTGTGTCTTTGATTTACTAGTTGTACTTATTTTCAAAGCTGTCCTTTTTAAGAAAAAAACTCTGTCTTATTATTCATAGTTTCATAGTGAGAGAAGTATTAATCACTTTCTCCTTCTTTTATTTTACAATTTATCCCTCCTGGGATCTGCTTGTTCTATTTCTTGAGTAGTTTTAGTCATGTTCACCTTGACCTTCTTGGATAATTTAACATGCTACATCAAAAAATTTCTTGTTCATAATTAATCATGAACTTGTGCATTCCATACATTTCCCACCCAGAGATCAGATCGATCCTCATTCGTCTGCACGTCTTGGTACTCATGCATGATATTTTAAAATGTAATCCAAGATTCTTATATAAATAGGTTTTTCAGCCTACTATTCAATTCTCATTATTCATTAAGGTTATAACTCTGTTATCCTAGAGGATTTATTTACACAGTTCCTCCACAAAAACCTCTTCAACATGCAACTTTCCTATTGCATATCCAAATAGTCTTTCATGACATCATTTTTTGAGTTAGCCTCAACTTTGTTATCTCAGATTCTTACCTAATATTCCATGAGGAATTAGTATCATGCATCTTTATTATACATTTAGATTGTGCACTCATGCACGTTTATTCCAACAATTTACATTCATTGTACTTTAATCACATTCCTTAGCATGCAGTGTGGGTGTTGTTGGACAAGAAGTCTTGAAAACAGTTTTTGCAGTTTTGATAAAGTTTTGAGGAAAAATCCTAAGTATAATAAAAGTGCACAGAGGAAGAAGGAAAGTTAGAGAGTGTGCAGTTGAGATGCATCCAGCCTGAAAGTGCACAGAAGGAGGAAAGTGTGCAAAATGAATACAACATATAGCTCAAAGAATAAATCAAGGAAATAAAGCATAACAAGAGAATGATAGCTCGACATATCATAAATAGAAGAATAGCACAAAAGAAACATGAAGGCCGAAATTAAGAAGAAAAGCATTGAACAACCGGTTAACTGAGCTGGCCATGCATTGTAATGGGATATTTTTGGGATGAATATATTGGGGTTTTTGTCCCTATATTTTGGTATAAATATGTAGCGGGTTGGGAGATTAGGTCTTTTTTTGTTGGTTCAGCTAGGTACGATTCTGATGAAGTTTGGTTATCATAGATTCAATTATTTTATAGTCTAGTAATTGTTAACTGATACTGAGTTCCATAGTTCTTGAATATAACATTCGATGGCTGAGAAGGATTTCATATTGGGGCTTCCAAGGAAACAAAGATGATATGATTCAATATTTGTAGTTGTAGATAGATTTTCAAAGATGGCACATTTCATACCATGCCAGAAAGCCAGTGATGCAACTCATATTGCGAACTTGTTTTTCAAGGAAGTTGTCAGACTTCATGGCTTTCCAAAGAGTATCGTTTCTGATCGAGATACCAAGTTTGTAGGACATTTCTAGAGGAACTTATGGAAGAAGTTGGGAACAAACTTGTCTTTTAGCTCATCGTATCATCCTCAGACAAATGGATAGACAGAGGTCATAAATAGGAGCTTGGGAGATTTGCTAAAGAGCTTAGTGACTGAACACCACAGTCAGTGGGATCACATTCTGCCATAGATGGAATTCGATTACAATGATTCACTCAATAGAAGCACGGGGCAAAGTCCATTCCAAGTTGTATATGGAATGAAACCAAGGGGAGTCTCTGAATTGAAAGATGGAGAACAAGCTGAATTTAGAAGTGCTAGTGCAGAGGACTTTGTAGAAGGAATGAAGGAGCTTCACAACCGAGTTAAGGAGCGATTGCAGATTTCAAGTCAAGAATACAAGCAGAGAGCAGATCAACACAGGCGAGAACTTCAATTTGAAGTTGGTGATATGATTCTTGCACATTTGAGGAAGGAGAGGTTCCCAAAGGGAACATATAAAAAATTGAAGATGAAAAAGATTGGACCGTGTAAGGCCATAAAATTTTTTGGGGCAAACGCATATGAGAACGAATTACCTGATGTGGTCGGAATCTCACCGATATTCAATGTTGCACATTTGTACCCTTACAGAGCTAAAGAAGCAGGAGAAGAGGAGGAGAAGAAAGAAATTCGATGGACCAAACAAATGCATGTAGCTGAAAAGCCACAAATGGAAAGCATAATTGACCAGGATAAAAGAGTATTTTGAATACTTGGTCAAATGGAAGGGACATGAAGTTGAGGATGCTAGTTGGGAGGATGAAGAATAAATTCATAGGCATGTGTTGCTCCTCTTTCGTCACCTTGGTGAGCAAATAAGAGGTGCTTGCAAGCTCAGTTGGGTCTACTGAGCAGGACAGTTGTAGAGGAAAGAGTTAGAGAAAGAAAAACAAAACTATAAGCAAGAATTAAACTAATAACAACTAAAATCAAAAGCATAGGGACATAGAGATAACAAGAACAAAAAGACCCATGTCACCAATGTTTGAGGCTTGATCTATTGATGAAAACAAAGCACCAAGAAGAAAGGAGACTATGAGTCCCTTCTTTGTCCAAGGGAAGGCTCTTGGACCCTCACTAGTAGCTCTTCTTACAACAAGAAAAATGAAAATGGTGATGAAAGAACTCTTTGCAAATCCACTCAATGGAGAGGTGGATTGCTCAATGAAATGGTGTCAATGTGCTCTTGTCAAGGATGGAGTCCTTAAAACAATATAGGCAGCATAACATTACTTATAATTCCTTGAGAAAATGAGGTGCATTCATGGCTTTTTATAGCATTGCTTTGGGCTTTTGTGTAACTGCTTTGTAGTGTGAAGAGAGGCCATTTAGGGCATTATTAGGTCTTTGACCAGCCCACCATTCGGATCCAATCCAGATTTGGAGGTCAAATCGGCTTAGGAGTTGAACCATAAGTGGTTGGGAGGCTGAACACATTCATAAATGCGTCGTTTAGCAGGTGCACGGCTTTTTGCGCTATTAGGCACGCATCGTGCACGTATGCACACTTTCTACATTCCTATTACGTGCATGCGTGCACGCCCAACTTCTGTAAAGCGCTCTTCAATTTTTCACTACTTTGTATAGTTTTTGACCTTTTTTGAATGTTGTGATATTAATTCAGGGCCATGAATGACTTCATTACTGTTTGACGATGCTGATTTCTTGTAACCATGTGTGGACGAAATTTCAGTGATAACAGATGCCCCCTGATGGATGAGGTTAGGAGCATACGTATAGCCGAAATCCATCAATGTTTCTTCTACTGGGAATGTTGTTGTAAGATAGAGTAATAGTGGGATTGTTTAGAGCGATCCGTTGGAGAAAAGAGGAACCGGTAGGACCCGATCTTCCATGAGGTGTATAAAATAGAAAACTATGTACAAACGAGGCGGGCATGCCCCATGCTCATGTCATGTAACTATGGAAAAAGATGACTGAAGTGTTGGTGTAGACAACTACAGCACCCTCGGGGGCAGTCGTGATAGAGGCAGAAGACAATTCTGCAAATGAACATGCTCTGAATAGTAGGCATTGATCGCGGTAAGAAGTAGCAGTGAGGATGTGGGCATTGATAGCCCTGCCCAGCTCAGAGGTCTTCAGAAAATAAAAGAACTAACCGCAATAGTCGTAAAGTAAGACCCACCGTAACATGAGAAAGTGTTGGCGTCGAATGTTATGGGGGTCAATGATAGCAGGGAGTAATGGTGTTTCACCCTGTGCCGTCCGATATCTCTCATTGAGTGGAGAATGAGAGTCAAGATACTGTCGCCTTCCAGAAAATGGTGCGGATGTCGACAAAAGGGGACGCAACTCCCAGAAGCAAAGGGCTTCGTGAAATCTACTGAGGTGAGGAAGTGGCAGAGGTACATGGACGAAGTCAAGAAGTGGGAAGACTCAAGACTACCCTTGGTTGGAGGATGTATGAGATAAAAAGTGGTCGCAAGCATGTAACGAGGTCGAGTGTCAGGGGGATGACAAGACTAGTGACAAGTTGTGCCAGAGGCAGGACAAGGTGAACAAATTCAGAGGGTAGAGGTAAGTGACTTGTGGGGTACGCTGAAGATATGGACGATGCCGGCAAGGGTAGATGGTAAGTAATGCTCCAACCAAGGGTGACATGGGTTGCTTGTGGCCAAAATGAAGGAAGCAAGTCGCCAAAGGTGACGACGAAAAGAGAATGTAATGCCTAGAAATAAAGGAGTTTGTACAATAAATAATGAATAATTGGGGAGAAATGTACAAATACAGAAATGGGTGCCCCAGTGTGATATGGGTGGCCCAGATAGGGCATAATGTGCTTGGAAGACTGATGAAGGGTGGGGGCCCCATTGGTGAGTTTTTGTATGAGGTAGGTGAAATGAAGGTAGGTTCGTAGATGGGCAAACTGATTGTGGATGAAGTGGAGGGTTCATGATACTACGAAGGTGCAGGTGAAAATAGAACCGTAAAGAGATAATCTGGGAGCCCGTGTGGGAAAGCTAGCAAAAATGAGGAGAAGGAGTATGTGGCTAATTCACAACATGATGAAAGACTATCGGGACTCCCATTCCTAAAGGGTAATGAAAAATAGCATGAGTGTCAAAAAGTGGCAAAAGGTGCTATGAATGGGACAAATCATGTGGGTAAGAATGCTACCGGGTGATAGTACCGAAGATGCAAATGGAGGCGTGGGTACTGTAGAGCCGGGAATGGGGATCCTAGAGGCCAATATCAGAGGGTGTGAATGGAAATGTAAATGCAATACAGTGGGAAAGACTACATGCCAGTGCTGAGTATATACCTGAAGGGGTTGTGTCGATGGATGAGGATCAAGTACCTGCACACATGAAAACAAATACCCAAAGTGAACAATATCTGAAGAGAATCAAAGATATGAGCATATATTTGACAAGTGTGACTATGCATATGCGTACCTGACCATGGGATGAAAAAAGGTGCCCTGAGGGCTCAGGATGAAAAGCGACCCAGGCACTATTGTGATGTAGGTGATGGGATGCTGATCCCGTGGCTTAAGACGGATTGGAAAATGGACGCCTTGGGCTCTCGGAATGGTGAGTGGAACTTTGAAAAAAGGCCTATATATAGCTGTAGGGACCATATTGCCACCTCATTTGTACCTGCTGCAATAGTGACTGGAAAAGTAGTTTTCAGAGGAGATTTGGAGATTCGGGGAGGACGAGGCATCCGATCGATGATTTGCGAGTATCAGGTTAGTGGTCTGGTCATCCTGCATAGAAATAGGTTTTCAATTTTTGGGCAGGGTGTGTACGGAGGGTTGTACATGGGTATTTAAGGGGTGTGGGACCCACATGCATGGGAGATTCAGTGATAGGCATGCATACGTGCGCGTCTATACATCGAATATCTGCACATGAGTGCGCGGCAGGGAGAATTTAAGGTGCGCCCAAAGGGCGTGCCTGTGAGTTGAACAGGCGTGCACCAGTGCGTGCCTGTGGGTTTGACAGGCACGCACCTGTGTGCGTCTGTATGGTGAACAGGCATGCCTAGGGGCGCGCCTGTGAAGCAAACAGGTGCGCATGGATGCGCACCTGTGAAGTGCACAGGTGCACATAAATGCACGCTTGTGTAATGAACAGGCGCGCATGTGTGCGCGTCTGTGGGTAATAAAAACCGCGCCTAGGAGGCAAGGTTGAAGGGTAAAAAACAAGTCGTTTTGATATTGTTGAGGGTTGCATGAGCTGATATAGGGCTGATCCGGATTATTTTCGGCACGAAATGAGAGCGGAGATATAATAAAGAATTGCACAGAGATATCGCGTATATCCAGTAATATAACAGAAATATATCAAAGATGCAACCATAAACACAGAGATACAGTAATACTTGATTTCTATTAATGAAAGAAATGTACAGAGACTGTAAAAATACAGAGTGAAAGACTCGCTAGAATGGTGGCAGCTTATCTCTGAGAAGAGATGTGACGGCTACTCGCATTCAAAAGAAGATGATTACAATGAGGCTCGGAAGGCCTTTTTACAATAGACAGGAATGCCAAAAGTCCTAGACATCCAAAAACCTAACCCTAGGAGATGAAGCGCCAAAAGTCATGTGGGCCCCGTTTGGGTAAGTTGGTGCATCAA
>ML780253.1:452939-464957 GCA_009831015.1 Picea engelmannii
ACAAGCTCGAGACCCAACTTGCTATACTCGGACCTCGTCGGGGACATGCACTGAAAAAACGATCAAGAGCAGCCTGCTCTGATACCACTGATCCGGATTATTTTCGGCACGAAATGAGAGCGGAGATATAATAAAGAATTGCATAGAGATATCGCGTATATCCAGTAATATAACAGAAATATATCAAAGATGAAACCATAAACACAAAGATACAGTAATACTCGATTTCTATTAATGAAAGAAATGTACAGAGACTGTAAAAATACAGAGTGAAAGACTCGCTAGAATGGTGGCAGCTTATCTCTGAGAAGAGATGTGACGGCTACTCGCATTCGCAAGAAGATGATTACAATGAGGCTCGGAAGGCCTTTTTACAATAGACAGGAATGCCAAAAGTCCTAGACATCCAAAAACCTAACGCTAGGAGATGAAGCGCCAAAAGTCATGTGGGCCTCGTTTGGGTAAGTTGGTGCATCAACTTCCCGGGGTCGTAACTTTTGCATACGATCTCCGTTTTAGGCGTATGATAGCTCGTTGGAAAGATCTATCTGATAACTACAACTTTTGGCTGGAGCAACATCGATCTAAGATCCATGTTGCTCCCCGTTTTCCCAAAAAACATCGTTTAAGGCCTCAAAATGGCCCCGGAAGTTAAAAACTGCTAAAAATAGTAAATTACCAAAATTGCCAGAAACATGTTTTGGGACAGTTGGAGAAGGTGGGTGGCCACTGATATCCACCTGGATCAAGGGCTCTGTGTTATCTGCAGGTGGATAGTGGTGACGATGCTAGTGCGGTGGTGAGAGCGAGACTAGGCTCAGTTGCGAGACGCCGTGGCCATTGAGGGGCCCGGTGTGCGTGCGACTTTAGCAACCTGTGGGTTGCTAAAGTTCTTTGAGTGCCCGTTGATATGGGCACAGGAGTATTTGTTGCAGTTCCTGATCCAGATGTGGAGTCTGGAGCTGCACTTCTTACTCGTACAAGGAGAGCAGATCCCCTTCACTGCGGTGGAGGATATATATTTTCTGACTGGGCTCCCCTTTCGGGGAATGCCCCTACCGGCGGAGCCGGTATTGCCCAGAACCATGTTGTTGGCCGAGATTGGCCAGAGATACCGCTCAAGTTGGGACTTTATGTCTGGCACTGTGGTGAGTATCAGTGCGATAGAATCCCTGGCACATTGTTGTATAGCGGTGATGATTGTTCGGATATATGGGTCACTTGCGACCCAGCGGATTAGTGGTGGCCAGCTGTTGGTGCTGGAGAGAGTGTTGGCCGGCGAGCAGTTCACTTGGGGGCTGACCCTTCATGCTAGGATGGTGGCACAGTTGGATCACTATCGGTCCACTGGTGGAGGAGAGTTTTCATTTGGGTCCATCCTAGTGGCCTTGTTCTTAGAGAGGGTGTCGATGTTGCGCCCGAGGATCTTACTGGAGATCTCGGGGGCACAAGAGCCGCGGTTGAGGTGGTGGTCTATAGTTTTACTTCATCATGGTGGTGGCAAAGGTGGTCACTTCTTTTCAGCAAAGGCGACATAGGTGTGGTGACAGATGCCGCAGGTGATACTGCGGTACCCCTATGCTGGGGTGGACTTCCGGGGTGACCCGAACATGGTGCTACCTCCAGGGGAGGTGTTTGACCAACGAGGTATGTTTAGTATCTGGTGTGCATGTTTTTTGGTTTATGTTGTTTTTTGAGATATCAGTCCATATGTATATGATATAGATGTTGATACTATCTTTTGTTGTTGTTTTTTGCATGTGCAGATGTGGCACCTCGCGGGCGCGAGGTGGAGATGCAGAGAGCGCTGGCTCGTCGAGAGCCGGAGAGACTACCACATGGAGAGAGACATCGGCGGAAGGATGCCGTAGGGTGACCAGCTAAGCCTGAGAGGTCAGCGAGGAGGCGTCGGTTCGATGACCTGGGTGCAGGGCCATCACACGCTCCTCCGGTGGCGGCCAGAGTGGATTATGATGATATACGTCGTCGTTTGGAGACAATTTTACAGGACGTGCCGGAGGGCATGTGGACACACATCTAGGATGAGAGTTTCCTGGAGCAGTGTGTGGGGGTGCCGCCACCATGGTGGGCCATAGTGTGGCGAGCAGCAGTGCTGGCGGCGATGATTAGTGGACGCCTGCCGCCGGGGCAGGAGGGTCCTGCGGGTGGACCACCACCGCCTAGGGCAGGTGGTGGTGGGCCGCCACCGCCTGAGAGAGGAGAAGGTGGTGGGATGATAGAGGCACCATGAGTTGTGATTGATGTATATATTTTTGGTTGTATATAGGCTGGTGAGCCCAGTTTTTGTACTGAGGTACTGTATTGGCCTGCAGATACATGTATTTTTGTATGTAAACATTCGGATGGCCTGATGGGCCTTTATATATATACATGAGTATACCTTTTTGAGATCCTGATGTTGTCTACATGTTTTTGCTGATGTTTTTTTGAGTACGTCCATTCTATATATATGTTGTGACAGGTTTTTGTGATATGTTTATGTATGTTAAGCTTGATGTGATATATGCCAGTCTAACACCATGTTAGCTATGTGATCTGTTATTTGATTCAATTGTCTTGGAATATGTGTAAATGTAATGGAATCAAAATGTCGAGATAACAACCTAACCTGTAGGTATTTGCGAAAGAGACATGGATCACATACATGGTACACATTGTTGAGCTGGAGAATGACTAGTTGAGAGTCGAGGAAGACGCTAAGGTGACGAATATGATGATGCTAGGCGTCATCCAAGAGGCCAATGACAACAGTGTATTCAGCTTGGTTGTTGGTTGCTGGCCCCAAACATATGCCGCTTGAATGTAGCATTTCATGTGAGGGGGTGTAGAGAGCCCAAGCGGCCGAAGCGAGATTTTTTGTCCAATGGCTGGCGCCGTCAGCGTAACCAATGTGGTAGGCTAGTGGATGAAGCATCTGCCAATAGCACAAAGGATAGTTTAGATGAGAGGGGATGAGAAAAAAGATTAAAAACACTAAAAAAAGAAATAACCTAAAGTAGAATGACTACTTTTAAGCATACAATTTCTTGAGATACAACCCATTGACGGGTTCTTTGAGAGAGAGGCCTTCGAGGGAGGCCAAGATGTATGCGAATTTGGTGAGGCAATGTTGGATAATGTAAGGGCCATGCCAAAGTGACTCAAATTTTCTGTGGCCAAAGGTATCATGAGAGATATCATAAGCCAGGATGAGGTCACCTTCGCGGAATGATCGAAGGTTGACATGGCGATCAAAGGTAGCCTTGGATCATTTTTTGGCTGCCTCGTTGTGCTGTAAGGAAGATCGACGATCTTCATCCAGAGACTCCAAGTTCAACAAGTGCTGCTCCATTGGAGTTGTGTCAAGTAATAGCTCAATTGCGGTGCATAAGGTGGGAATTTCACACTCGATGGGAAGAGTTGCCTCTACCCCATGGACTAAATGGAACGGTGTGAAACCAGTAGCAGTTTTTACCGCTGTTCGATAAGCCCGTAGTGCAGAAAATAACATATGATGCCAATTGGTTTTATGTTTATTGTCTGTGCACTGTAACATGTTCTTGAGGACTTTGTTAACTGCCTCGACCTATCCGTTTGACTGAAGGTAATATGGTGAGGCAAACTTGTGGGAGAAGCCTAACCGAGATGAGAGTTCAACGAAGATCTCATTCTCAAAGTGTTTCCCATGATCGGAAATGAGTTGGAGGGGTACTCTAAAGTGGGATATTACGTGGTTAAAGAAAAAACGCACTGCAGTGTCAGCGGTGTTGTTGAAAGTGGGCATAGCTTCGGCCCATTTTGTGAAGTAATCAACGGCAACCACAATGTATTTGTGGCCATTGCTGGAGGGGGGATTACAAGTCATAAAGTTGATGCCCCATTTACAAAAAGGGCTTGCAGTAATGACAGGGTGAAGAAGAGCGGGGGGAGCTTGGGCTTTGTTGGCGTAGAGCTGACATTGCTCACAGCGTTTCACGACGTGAATGCAATCATGAAACAAGGTAGGCCAAAAGTAACCGGCTCGGATAATCTTTTGAGCAGTGGATATACCTGAAATATGGCCCCCACAGGCGCCGCTGTGACAGTCGTTTAAGACTCGATCAGCCTCATCAATAGTCAGGCATCGATGAAGAATGGTGTCGACGCCCCACCGGTATAGGATGTCTCCAATGAGAAGGTAGCGGGGAGATTGATGGAGAATACGTCGACGATCATCCCGTGAAAGGTGGTTACCAAAATTTTGAGTTCGAAGGTAGATGAGAAGGTCGCCGTACCAAGTATCATCCGAAGTAATGTAAAAGAGATGTTCGTCGGGAAAGTCAGTATTGACGAGGGCACAGGTGGTGTCAGAGGGAAGGGCTGTGACAAGTTCGGTGAGAACAAGGGCCTTCTTACTCTTAGGTGTTGAGAACTTGAGGTCGTATTCCTGAAGGATAATGATCCAGCAAGCGAATTTTTCGTTGACTTGTCGTCGGCTGAGAAAGTACTGCATAGGGTTGGAATCTGCGACGACCTTGGTGGTGCGAAGCAGAATGTAATGGTGCAGTTTCTGGACTGCGAGGAAAAATGCAAGAGCAAGTTTCTCTTCATGTTTATACTTCAAGGGTGGTCCTGAGAGGTTCTTACTAACGTAATAAATGACATGTTCATGATTTTCATCTCCGAGCTAGACGGGGACACCGACTACTAATACAGCTGATGCTGATACGTAAAGGATGTAGTCGCGATTGTAGTTGGGTGCACTAATTAAAGGTGCATTTGACAGCGCTGCGTTAAGATCGTCAAATGACTGTTGGGCGTGGTCATCCCAGTGAAATGGGATGTCGTGACGTAGTAAGCGAAGGAAGCCATGTGCGTGTATGGCGTAATCCGGGACAAAGCATCTAAGAAAGTTGGCTTTGCCCTGTAGACTCTGAAGTTGCCATAAATTTCAAGGAGGTGGAATTTCAGTGATGGCTTGGACTTTGAGGGGGTCCACGGTAATACCGCTTTGGGAAACAATAAAACCGAGGAGGCACCCTGTAGTGACACAGAACACACACTTGAGAGGATTCAAGTAGATGTTGTACTAACGACACCGTTGAAAGATGATTTGTAAATCATCGAGATGCTGGGTGCATTTCTTGGATCGAGCTGTGAGGTCGTCCAAGTAGGCGAGGATGATTTTAGCCAAATCGTGGAAGATGTATGTCATCGCCCGCTGGAACGTTGCGCCGGTATTTTTTAAGCCGAAAGGCATGACACGATATGCAAAGGTACCCCACGGGGTAGTGAATGTGGTTTTATACTGATCGGCTGGGTGGATTTGGATTTGGTTATGGCCAGACAATCCGTCCATAAAGGAGAAAGCCTCGTGGCCGGCACAATCGTCGATAATCTGATCGATGAAAGGCATTGGAAAGTTGTCTTTTGGACATGCATTATTGAGATCGTGAAAGTCTGTGCAAACACGGATGTTGCCCTATTTTTTGTCGATGGGTACAGGGTTGGAAACCCATGAAGTGTAAGCGATGGGGTAAATAAACCTGGCCGTGTGTAACTTGTCAATTTCAGCTTTGATAGCCGCGACTTTGGATGGGTGTAGTGGTCGCTATTTTTGGCGAACTGGTGTGATGTCAGGCCAGGTGTCGATGCGATGTTTGAAAATGGAGGGATCGAGGCCAGGAATTTCCATGTATGACCAAGCAAAAATATCCCTATAATTCTGGAAGAGGGATTTATATGCATCGATTTCCTGAGGAGTGCAAGCAGCTCCAATGATGATTTCTTTGACGATGCCATTTTTAATGGAAATGTCGATTTTGATGGTGGGGGAAATGTTGGCCATGTTGCCTTCTTCAAACACATCAGGGGCAGGAATGGGATTTTTGAACCAATCGATAGGCCCCGAGGGTATAAAATCTTTGGTTTCGATTGTGTAAATGGGGTTTTGGTTAGGAGGCATGGGGGCTTCCTGTGGAGAGAAGAGTGCACGGTGATGGAGCGCATCCCAGGGAGAGTCTGGGTGATTTATCTCTTCGATGATGTCCTCCTCGCATTGGAAATGTCGGGAATACAAGGGGTCATGAGGAGTTATCTCGGTGACAGTATGGTTTCCCCTTGATGAAGAAGCAGGGAGAAGAATGCTAGGAGATGGGGAGGGTTCACTCGACATAAACCATATATTGAAGTACTGAGGGGTACCCATGGTGGTTGGGTGGAGAGTGTCCGTAGGGGAATGAGTAGGAGAATTGGGGGGGTTGCGGGGTAAATCCTCAGAAATATCATCTAAGAACCATGGAGGCATTGGGAGTGCCTCGGGCTTGGGGGAAATGACATGAAGATCCTATAGTGACGAGGTAAGGTCAATTATCGCCTCTGCGGGTCGGTGAAGCAGGGCCAATTGATGTTTCTTATATTCAAGGATCATAGGACACTGGTATGTAAAATGAGATAATGAATCGCAGAGAGAGCAAGGGTGTCTCATACGTTCATTGATAGAAGTGGTGACATAACGAATGTCAGTGATATTTGTTGAAGAGGACGTAGCAGGGCGTGGGTTGTTCTAGAAGTTCTGGCACACAGCGGCCAATGTCTGCCGAAAGCATGGCAGCGCTGGGCAATGATGGGTGTAATGACCATACTCCAAACAGATAGCACAAGCATATTTGGTCCTCAATCCTTTACTACTAGAAGGGTTGATGGGACTAGCAGTAGTGGCGGGTGTTGTGGGAGTTGGATTGAGGGGAACCAAATTTCGTAATTCAGGTAGTGATGGACAATTGTTGGTTTGGTTGTCCTCTTTCTCACATAGTGCGCAAGGTGGTGGGATGCGTGGAGGAAGTGGAGCGGTGGGCTCTTTCTTCTTTCTCCTACCCCCAGCTATAGCAGGGGGGGTAGTGAGTGGTGGGGTGGTGGGGGTAAGGACGGGGATTGTTATGTGAAGTCCTTCCTGTGGGGGAAGGGATGGTCGAGGGATCATCTCGGGTAGGTGTAAATACCAAACTGGGATTGCTAACACCATATTCGGTAGTGTGAGCGTTGCAGCTACCTGAAAAGCTTCGATACCTGGTGGAGGGTAAAACAAGGGAATTTGGGTAAGGGTTTGGGGGATTGTCTCCCAAACGGGACTAGGCCCTTGAGGGGATGTGGATTCGTGGACTGTTGAGGTCGATGAGTGTGTAGGAGGCTTCGGCAGTAGTGGTTCTGTGACTAGTGGGATGTCAGGAATGACTGGAGCCTCCTGAGGAGGAAGAGCATCCTCTGTGTGAGTTCCATTAGATGATATGACGCATACCTGATTAATAGGATGAAGGAGTGGTGGTTCTCCATGGTACGTTCCTAATAAGGATGGATATTTGAAAATCCCAGGACCCATATCGACGAGTGGATAGGCATCTTGGTTGGTGTGGGTGAGAGGAAGAATGTTATCGAGGTTGGCAGAGGGGTTAGGCTCATAATGTGAGACTTGGTCAATGGTAACGATCTTCCCATTTTAAGGGAACATCATTTTCCGAAAGAGGGAAGATGCCACTGCCTTCATAGCGTACATGTAGCTACGACTGAACAGGATATTATAATCGAGCGGGGTGTCGATAACTTCGATATCAATGAGAATAGTCTTGCCCCTGAGTTCAATGGGGACATTTTGGAAGATCCCTTCAGGAGAGGATGGTCGTCTGTCATAAGCTCGTAATGTGATGGAAGAGGGTATGAGTTCCAGGGAACCAAGTTTCTGCCATACGGTTTTGGACATGATGCATGTAGAGGCACCTTCATCGATGATACACCGATGAACTGTGATGTTCCGTATTTTGACTGGTATTTGAAAAGCGATCAAGGCGGGAAGACGAGGTTCTCCACTGTCAAGATCAAAGGTGATGAGTCGAGTATCTACAGGGTTGACTGCCCCCAAGGCGGAAAGTAGTGATTTCTGCTACGTAGGACAAGTCTGGAGGACTTCCAAGACTGACATGGTAGTCGGGGATTGTGCTAAGTCATCTACCAAGCTATAGTTATGAGCTTCCCTAGCCTATGGGTTATGGACATTCCTGTGCAAGGGGATGCAAGGGATACGTAGTGGTGGTTCAGCGGAAGGGTGAGGGATTACCAATGGGGGTCCCGTCGGTGTAGGGTTTTTCTCTGGAGAGATGGGAATAGACTCAGCGGGGGTATGATACTGACAATTACGGGTTTGCATAAGGATTTCTTCCTCACTGGTGAGGAGAATTGTACACTCTACTGGATTGTTGGGGTTGTGGTATTGTCCCACCTGAGGTGGGGGATGTTATGTGTCCTGTTGGGTGTTTATCACACCTTGATGTGGAATAGGATTTTGCAGCACGGCGGGAGGGGGTTGTTGCACATATTGTTGTGTTGCCTGTTGAGGGGCAGGTTGTGCAGGAGAATGGGGAAGACTACCAGAGTCTTTCAACCGTTTGAAATCAGTGATCTGGGGGAAATGGTGAGTGTAATGACCAAACTCACCACAAAGGGCACAAGGGAAGATGGTTTTAACATTATTTCTCCCTTGGCGTTTGTTATTATTTCCCCCTTGGGGGTTTTGGTTCCTTTGGTTCTGGTTGCCCCCAGGTGGTTGGTGTTGTGGGGGTTGATTCCCACCCTGAACTGGGTTGTTGTTATTCCTGTTCCATCCTTTCTTCTTGGCATTGTTCGATGGATGAGTTGGGTTGGCTGTATTCAACTGTTCAAAACTTTGGTATTGTTGAGCAGCAGAAGGTTGACCAAAAATTACCCCCGCATGTGGATGTGGGGGAGCCATGGGTTGTGGAGGACCAGGAAATGGGAAGTATGGATTTTGTGGTGGTATCGGTCCATAAGGTACATAGGAAGGCATAGTGCTTTCAATAGTACTATAAGATGATGTTGAGGGAGTACCACTATTTGTGGGAATAGGTGGATGTATGGGAGGTGCCGGTGGTGGTCCACTGATGGGTGGAGGTATAGCAATAGGGTATGGCTGTTGATAAGGAGGTGGGGGGTAATAAGGAGTGCCCCCATATGCCAACGGATATTGAGGTGTTCCATACATCGGTGGTGGTTGGGGTTGTGGGCCATGGTGTGTGGTGGCACCTATTAGTCCGTCTGCTGAGTTAGACATCCCAGGTTTGTCTTGGCCAAATGGCACAGGTTTTGGAAGATCAGGAAGTACCGTGTATAAGTACCCTGACTGTGTGTAAATGAGGTCATACTGTTGGGCCTTACTTATGGCTTCTTCTTCAGATTGAGGGAAGGTGGAAGCTACATCCTTTCCAAGGAGAGAGACAAGTGATCTAAGAAACCAGTCGAGACATTGTTGCTTGGTGGTTTCCGCTTTACACAAACTACGTCGCCTATGCCACTCGTGAATATGGTCAGTGATGTGTGTGGCTGAGGTTTGTTTGAAGTTAGACAGTAGTTCTAGACCATTGTCATGGCGGATGGGTAATTGGAAGAAGGTCAAGAATTCTTTGGCCAATGACTCAAAGATTGCATGGGACCCTGATTTTTCTTCGACATACCATTTGGCTGATGGGCCAGAGAGTGTGCGTTGAAATAGTCGTAGTCTGATGGAATCATCCATAATGCTATTGGAAGAGCACCAAAGATGAAAGGTCATGACATGGTTGGCAGGATCATCACCTGCCTTTCCTTCAAACATTGGTATGTCTGAAGGGAGTTTTGTTGGCATTGCAGGCCATGTGGCGTCATGCAATATAGGATCATTGGTGAGTTTGGTGAGATCTGGTATGTTGAGAGAGGCCAAATATGGAATCTGTAGTGGAGGGGGAGGGTTAGCTCCAGCCATAGTGTGTTGTGAACCTAACCCTTGACGGGGACTAGGTGGGTTGGTGCTCCATCCTTGAGAGGAAGTGGGTCCCCCGCTTCTGTGTAAAGGAGAGCGAGTGAATGGGTGACCTTGGGAAGTAGACCCAAGTAATGTAGAACCAAGCAAAGCTGATCCTAAAATAGTAGCACTTACAGGAGTGTGTGAAGGAGGTGCCGATGAGCGGGCACGACCAGTTACTCCCCCTAAGATAGGAGGGAGGTTTAGCAAGCATCGTGAACGATGGGGGTTCTGTGGTTCCCCTATGATGTCAGACTAACTATGTGAATGTGTGCAAAAAGTGGTGAGAGAAAATATAGAAACAAGATCCTTTGCATTGAATTTTCACACAATATATATATCCAAATCAAATTGTAATCACATGTGCATCATACATAAAATGATAAAGAAGAATGTATGTGGGTAAGTGGGTTTTGTCCCCGTGGGGGAATCAAAAGAAAGAAAATGCTCGTGTCCTAGAAGATGTAACGTCCTTCCTCTAAAAAAGCACTGGACCTTCCAATAGTACTCAACAGTGGGGTCTAAAGTCACTGGAAGAGAAACTAGTGAAGGATGAAACAATTGGTTATAATGAGGGGTAGAGGGGGCATATCCCGAAAGAGATGGCGATATTTCCCAATAGCCACACAAAATCCAATCAAGGTGCAATTGCAGCCCACAACTGCCACCTGGGTAGATGCCCTAAAGTTGGTCACTAGCTACCTCGGTCAAAGTGCGGCATTTAGATTTTCGGCCTAAGAAATGGGTCACGGGCTGGATCTCGTCCAAGAGGTGGGTGCCTCAAGGGGGGATGCATAGAACAACCAGACCTCAACCTTCAACCCTTCATGGGTATCTCCCTGCCTTATGGTGATTGGAACACTTGACTTGGAGGATTTTCAGTTCCCTATTTGACAACCTCTATGTTTTGACAATGTGAGAACCAGATAACGGGGAGTTATTTGGATGCCTATCCTCGAAATCCTACCTAGACTAAAAAATTTCTTTTAGTACCTCCTGTGGAGGAAAACTTAGTAAGTTTTTAGAAATATTTTAGATGTAGTTGTTTTGGGAGGTTGGGGGTGCAAACCAACTTCATTGATTAATAATGGGAGTGGATAGTCTTGTCAAGAAAAGATGGGGTATTTTCGGAATCCCTTTGGAGGAAACTTACTTGGACCTCCACATTTCAAGAAGAAGCTATGTGACTAATAAGTGACTTTTGTGTGTGAGTGAAAGTGTGCCAATTTTTAGTGAATTAGATGTCACCTTGTTGCATGTGGAATTCACTTGGTCCTTTACAAGAGTTTGATTACCTAATTAAATAAGTGCCTTCGGTACAACCTTGCGTAATTCAAAATCCCTAGGAAGTTAGCATGTGGACATGTGGGTCCGTTACTATCCTTTTAACTCCCTATTGTGATGTAATCTAAGAAAAGCTTGAAACTATCCTAGATTGACCATGTGGGCATGTATGGGCCCATTACAAACCTTTAAACTTCCCTAGTGTTTTGATCTACGAAAGCAAAAATTCAAACACTATCCTATCTTTGTAGCATGTGGGCATGTATGGGCCCATTACAATATTAAGATATGTTTGAAAAATAGAACTAAGAGGGGTCCCAAGAAGGGCCGTTGTCCTCTCCTAAAGGTTTTAAACTTTGTTAAGGGAGGTGAAATTGTTTCACAATCTTTTTCTGATTCTCAAGGTCGCTTGAAGGCGTGAGAGAAGAGCATACTAAGCAATTGTAACTCAACTTCTAGTCCCAATGTGAGTTAAATGTGATTAAAAATGATTTCCACCTTATATTATAAGTCACAACAAGCCATCCATGTGGCAAAAAGCAAAGAAGGGAAATTGATTTTAACCTCCTAAGTGCCTATGTGTGTTGGACTAACCCATTTATATGATGAGGGGACTAAGTGTGGTGCTGCTTTAAAACATGCTTAACATCATTTTTAAGAAGGCAAATGGCCTTCCCCACATCCCAACAACTTATAATGTGAAATTTTTACTCAGATGCACGACCCCTAGTGTAGACAGAGGCGCACAGAGCGCAGGCGCGCGAACTGTTAAGAACCAAACATCAATATAGCATGGAAAAACCTTAGGAAAAGTACTCAACGCCTTGAAACTGAGATAATTTCAGATAATAAGCCTCTTCGAGGGGGAAACCTCCTTTTACCCCACTTAAATGTTCAAGTACAAGATG
>ML780253.1:466897-489444 GCA_009831015.1 Picea engelmannii
CTTGGTATATATAGGAGACTAGGAGGTATAATTACAAATAATGGCCTAAAGCTGACATAATTAAAATAACATTACTAATCTAAATTACAACTAATGGCCTAAAGTCGACATAAATAAAATAGCATTACTAATCTAATATGCCCTAATTAAGGGGTAATGAGCCAATATTAGGGCTTAACACGAACAAAGTTGAGTCAAAAAGCACATGTGCGTAAAGAAAAGTTGTTACTTAAGCGCATGCGCGCCCGATGCACGTCTGTGGGGTGGAATACCCGCGTACCTATGACAAACGACCGAGAAAGAGAAATCCGGATGGATTTCTCTCAATTATCCTTTGAATTGGACGGTTGTCAGGTCGGCCTAGGCCGGTTAGTGCACTTGCAAGTTAATTAAACTAAAAGAAGAGCAAAATAAACCCAAATGAGGTAGGAATTTGATACCTTTCCCCAGTGGAGTCGCCAATCTGTTGCGCCTCTTTCATCACCTTGGTGAGAAAATAAGAGGTGCTTGCAAGCTCAGTTGGGTCTGCTGAGCAGGACAGCTGTAGAGGAAAGAGTTAGAGAAAGAAAAACAAAACTATAAGCAAGAATTAAACTAATAAAAACTAAAATCAAAAGCATAGGAACATAGAGATAACAAGAACAAAAAGACCCATGTCACCAATGTTTGAGGCTTGATCTATTGATGAAAACAAAGCACCAAGAAGAAAGGAGACTATGAGTTCCTTCTTTTTCCAAGGGAAGGCTCTTGGACCCTCACTAGTAGCTCTTCTTACAACAAGAAAAATGAAAATGGTGATGAAAGAACCCTTTGCAAATCCACTCAATGGAGAGGTGAATTTCTCAATGAAATGGTGCCAATGTGCTCTTGTTAAGGATGGAGTCCTTAAAACAATATAGGCAACATAACATTACTTAAAATTCCTTGAGAAAATGAGGTGCATTCATGGCTTTTTATAGCATTGCTTTGGGTTTTTGTGTAACTGCTTTGTAGTGTGAAGAGAGGCCATTTAGGGAATTATTAGGTCTTTGACCAACCCACCATTCAGATCCAGCCCGGATTTGGAGGTCAAATCGGCTTGGGAGCTGAACTATAAGTGGTTGGGAGGACGACCACATTCATAAATGCGTCGTTTAGCAGGTGTGTGGCTTTTTGTGCTATCAAGCGCGCATCATGCGCGTATGCCCGCTTTCTACGTTCCTGTTACGCGCATGTGCGCGTGCGCCCAACTTCTGTAAAGCACTCTTCAATTTTGCACTACTTTGTATAGTTTTTGACCTTTTTTTGAATGCTGTGATATTAATTCAGGGCCATGAATGACTTCATTACTGTTTGACGATGTTGAGTTCTTGTAATGATGTGCAGATGAAATTTCAGTGATAACAGCATGGACAGACTGTGCAAGAAATCATGAACATGAGTTCATGAAAGATTTTAAGCGAGGGAGTATGATGTAGGAGCATCGTAAGCAGCCAGCCAAACAAGTGTAAAGGCGGGAGACAGCTGGAAAAGCACCAACGCACATTTTGAAATGTTTTGAAGATTAATAAATGTATATTAATGTAACAGTTAGGGGAAGCATACTTACATTTATATTTGGGAGTTGTAAATAGATCTTGAGCGATTGCTCTCATCTATCGAATGTAATAGGCATTTAAGTCTGCTTAATGAAAGTAGGTGGATGTAATTTAATAGATTAGACAATTTAAGAGTGTAGGAGGGAAAACAGATTATAGACACCCTCACCCTTGTATCGGTATCAAGGAAGGAGAATTAACAAGAGAGAGAATTATGTAAGTTGTTGAGTTGTAACAGAGAGCTGTAGAGAAGAACCCATGTACTGGAACACTTGAGTTAATATAAGTAGATTTGACTCAAATTTCGTGTTGTTATGATGCTTACTGTTTACATTAGTTAAATGGCATGTTCACAGTTGTTTTGTTTTCTCTGCTACACATTTGTTTCAATGCTATGTTGTGTGTATGATTTCATGTTGAATGTATGAAGTCTAAGAGAGGAGAAGAATGAGTTTCAATTGTTTCTCTTCCTGAGAGTCCCTGCAAGGAGTGCAGTGAACATCCACAAGGTGTGCATTGACGTGGGTCTGAGTTTTATCTTAGAAAGCTCAAGAGAGATATTGTTGTTCTCATACCAATAGAAGTGCAGGTGAAGTATAGAGCCGTGCAATGTGTGCGCAGGCTAGTTGAATCCTTAGAACTTATCAAATAAGGTGAAGGTTGAAGGATTGCTGCTGCAAAGAGCGCACAGAGTTGAAGACTTAAATAACCGGAAGTTATTTGAGAGCTTTTCGCAAGGAGTGCGAGAAGGATTCCTTTTGGAGACTTGAATTTGCAAGCAATATTTCAAGAGGGATAGCACCTTTGAAGTGTTCAAAGGGAGGTGGAGATAAAAATCGTCTCGCAGAGGTCAAGTTCAGGTGGAAGGATGACAAGTCATTTTGGCCAAAGATCCTTGAGAAAAGTGAACGAACGGTGAAATTTATTCATGGGGAAGTGTCAAAATCCCGCGGACCATTGGATCTCGTAGATATGTGAGGAGGTTAAGATTGAGCGTCTTTATCATTCAGAAGCTCAGGAGGAGTAGCGACTATCGGATGAGAAGCAACAGGGGCCGTTGATCTCGTGCACAAATTTTGCTATCTCAGAGATTCGCAAGGGAAGAGCACCAGAGCTTGGTGCTCCAACTTGCGAAGTCACGAAGTGTCGAGTACCAAGGACTCGTGCGAACACGTGGCACATCCATTCGGTGGGGACTATGTGGTTGACAGGTGGCGCAAACATACAACACACTAAAAAGGCGAAAGTAGACGAAAGGTGGCATACACGCATCAGCTTGGAAGGAGTCAACCCATTGTTGACTTATCGCATCTTGGGATTTTGCAAAGGAGGAGCACAAGGGTTTGGTCTAGAAAGTATAGCATTTCCAAGAAAGGAAACTGGGTGTTCAAAAATGGATTATGGTTGTACGATGAACAATCGTATAGACCAAACAAACCTTGATCCCCCTCGATATTTGAGTTTCCAGAGGGATACTAATTTCTAAAAGGATTCCCCCCCCGCTTGGTTGAATTCCCCCAGGAAAAAAATCATTCCCAGGAACATTGTTTCCCCCAAGACCATACATGTCCCCAAGAGGATGGCCTCTAGGGAAAAAGGAACTCCCAGAAACATTGTTGCTTTCAAGACCATATGTTCCCCCAAGAGGATTTACTCTGGGGAAAAAGATAAACCCTAAAGGATTGTCACCTTCAAGAACATGACTCCTCCCAGGGGAAGGACCCCTAGGAACATAAGTGTATACAAAAGGATAACTATCCCCTTGACCATAACTTCCCTCAGGAACAAAGGTATAACTGGAAGGATCACTATTCCCCAAACCATGAATTCCACCAGGAGGAATTCCCCTAGGAACATAGGAACATAAGTAGGTTACTCTCAAGGTTTAACAAAGAATATGGTCATAAAATTAATTTAGATAATATGATTTGTTGAATTTTCTTTGACAGGTACCATATGTTTTTGTTTTCTTATGGATTATTGGAATGAGAAAATGTAGGGACCTAGTTATCAACTAAATTTGAAATTTGATCCATTCATTAGATTGAGAAATTTGATCCATTAATTATATTGAGACATGATTTCAATTTAGTCTCCAATTTTTTTTCTTTCCAAAGTAGTGAAAATCCTACAATAGTTAGGGCTATTGGCCTAGCCTCTATTGTTACAATCTCAAAACCTTCACGTGTAACAACATCATCATGTGTAGACAAAACCTAGCCACCTAAAATAACTCCTTGGTGGTCTGTAAGGGGGAAAACTTCCTCTCCTACTAGATGTATTTGGGTCTTGGATTGTTAACATGTTTCCTTATGTCTGAGGAAGATAAAATCTTAACCATGATAAGTATTTTAGGTCACACTTTAGGAGAAAATGACAATTCCATCCTTGAAATAACATTTGTAAGAAACCAAGTATCCCATGTTGTCATCATTGAGGCTACTCTAGAGGGATCATGTGGTTTCAAGTAACACCTTTCCTTAGTCCCATGCATAATACTAGATTCTAAGATTGGTTGCAATTTAATGTCTTTCTTTAGTCTCCATCTTCTTAATAGAGAACCAAAATAGTAAATATATTTATTTATAATGTTAAATAAAATCTTATTTTTTATGATATTTTTGGAAGAAAAATGTTAAAAATTAAAATTTAATATAGTCCCACACATGAGACTAGATGCTAAGATTGGTTTCAATTTAATGTCTTCCTTTAGTCTCCATATTCATAATAGAGAACCAAAATAGTACATGTATTTATTTATAATGTTAAATAAAATCTTATTTCTTTATGATATTTTTCATTTCTTAATGTTAAAGGTCACAATAACATTAGTTTGGTATGCACCCAATTTAATATATACGTTGGGTAGGTTGTTTTGGTTAAATTTATTTTTTTGGCGACTAAAAACACTTCCAATTTGGCATATATAAACTTCATCAATTCAATAGGTTGGACCCATCCTCTAAAGTTGGTTTTTCTTGCTCACTTGTCTCATCTTAATACACAATATGACATTAACAATATGTCAACTCACTGAATTCCTGACTATAAAAATCATAAGTTGTAATGAGATTGGAATCCATTATCATTACCAAATGGGGGATGAGGTTAACTGCAAGTATGATAATATTGCACTAAAAAAACATGTAGAGAGTGTCATAAGCATTTACAAGAATATATAAGCCACAACATTGCAACAACCACACCGAGGATAACAAGGAAAAAAGACCACTTGTTTGGATTGATTGCATATTATTTTTGTTGTTATAAACGAATATTTTGTCCTCGTGTCTAGAGAAACTTAGAAGGTAGTACATAACATAAAAGGAATCAAATCGATGAATTTTGTGGGAGATAGCATAAACAAGAGGACAATGTGTACATATGGTCAGTCAAAATCTATGCATGGTTCTTTCATGGGAAATGCGATGCAAGTTCTGAGTGAAAATAAAAATTTAATAAAAAATGAACCCTTCCTAAGGGGTTCAATTTCGATCACCGGCCAACCAACTATTATTTATATGGAGATTGTTCCTTATGGAGAACTCAGAGAGCAATTGAAGTTTCATTCCTTCCTTGGGTTACGAAGGTATTGCAGGATCCCCACAAGGAACATTAGGATAAGAAGGCTAACAAAAGTTTTGTTGTTAAATCCTTAAAGAGACACTAGTCATTAGTTCCACTTCAATCTTCTTTTGGGGTTTTATTATTGTGAGAATGGAGAAATTTAAGATTCGATGCAACCATCTGATAATGGTTGCAATGTTGTTTCTTTTGGTAGCTCATTCAGTTGGGATATTTCGGGCACCCTTACATAGTGACACCAACTCTAGAGCGGGTTGCGCACACTATGATTATTGTCTACCTCGCAGTAGGCACTCTACAATAGAAGAAGAGGAGGAGGGATTGGATCCATTTAATGAAGAAACACTAGTTGCTACAACCCACAGGCCCTGATTGGTTATGTATATATTGGATGGGGTGGATAAGACTAGATAGATTGTCATCTCTGATATTTCATTTTGTAAAGAAGCTCTCCATATCCTTTTGTTTTGGTCGACTAGTTATCAGGCTACTATTTTCATTTATTAATGTCATATTATTATTATTTTCACATATTAATAGGCGTTGAATAACTATGACCTACCTTGAATATATTAATCATTTATTTGATTTGCATCATTTTATGATATCTTTTATTTTCCATTTGTTTTGTTCGAGTTCCTTTGATTTCATTGTGGAACTTGGAAGTTGGAGTTTATCTTATGCAGGTAAACTCCCCTCTGTTTACGAGTGACAGACCATTTTTTTTACTCGGAGTACAATTAATTTCATGAGATGTCTCATGTGGAAGTTGAAGCTGATCCTATGGGGGTAAACTCCCCTCTGTTTACAGGTGACCAAACACCAGGTCCACGGGCTTATTCCCTTTACAAATATCGGGGGGTTAAACTTCGATTAGTTTACTAGAGTGAAAACTCCAACAACCATTGATCTCATTTCAATGGATGATATGATTGCATCCACGTGGTTGAGTTCTTGTATCAGAGTGAAATAAACTTATAAACTTTGATGGGATGCTCCAATTAACTCTTAATCGTGACTATTGTTTTATTGTCTGACAGACAGTTGGATGAGAATTTTGGAATATTAGCAATGCCCCTCTGTTAACCGTTGATCAGTGCTTGGATGGACGACGAAGATCTCACCTCAAACTTATTCAACTTTTAACTCTCATTGTTTATTGTCACTAAAAGGACAATCCAAATATTTTTTGGACTATTGCATTCAAGTTTAAACTAGAAGTCAACCCCAAACACTTTAAATATGCATTCCAATGGACGATGTAGATTACCCTCTGTAAACCTCTGATGGACGGACATGATCTTTCCTAGATATTCTCCAATGAACTCTTTTGATCTGTCATAGGAGTAAATCAACATTAAATATTCACCATTGATCACCTCTCAAAGAGGAAGAAAGATCTGTCGCATGTCTATCAAGGCGATGAAATATTCTTTGATGTATTTTCATCGACGTGTGGGAACAGGATCCGAAATGACTTCTTTGATGGATGGTGTGCATTGATTATAGATTTTTTCAATGACCAGAACTCACTCTTACTGTATGAGCATCAGATTTGAGATATAAGGCTCTGATATAAATCTTTGAAACACACTTCAGCTTAATTTTGGGGACCGATAGATCGCTAATATAAGTCATCGATCTTGTGAGGCTCTCCTCCCAGATTTAATCTTGAACATTGGTTTATTAACCTCTGCAATTCATATGTTTCACATAGATGAACTCTAACCCCACATTAGATCCCTGCAATTATGATCACTTGCACTCTGTATTCTTATGGATATATATAATTTGACAGTAACATACAGAAGCATATATTCATGAACACAATCTTTATTTAAATGGTCGAAGGAATAAAATTACACATGGATGCTCTGTTCCTTCATGGTCTCTCAGACCTATGCAAACACACACAATATATCCACTCTACACCCTTTTCAACCTATCCCATTACAACAATAATCAAATAAAACTTAGAGCTCTCGGGTATCTCTCAAACTAACAAAATCCTGAGCTATCTCAACAATCCCTAAATCTAGACATTATTCCTACATATCAACAACCAAAATCAATAACAATTTCTAAACTATTCAATAGAAGATATATGTCAAGATATCTTCTAAAAATGTCTAGCTATTAAAATTAAATAAAAATTAGGGAACCAACTCCCTTGGTAAATGTTTTACGATCACTTGGGTCAATCTCGAAATTTTACTTGGTACATGATCTTGCATCAAAATCTCAGGGAAGAAAAGAACAATTCATGAGATCTTCAACATTTGTTTCATACTTGGAAATTTATGTTGTTTTCATCCAAGTAGCATATTCCTTTGGCTAATTCTTCCACTTAATCAAATACTAGAAGTAGTCTTTACCTATGGTCCTTTGTGCTACTTTCTTATCCAACACTGCTTCAATCTCTCTCTGAACTGCCTTAGGTAATTGTTCTTTCCATCCAATGGTACGATCTTCATCACCTTCAGGTTCATTTGTAGCAGTACCTTTTCTTTCCTTGAAGGGATACAAATATGCCACATTCAATATTGGAGAAATTCCAATATCAGTTGGAAGTTCAATCTCGTAAGCATTAGCATAAACTTTCCTCAATATTCTTCAAGGTCCAATATTTTGTAACTTTAATTTGTTGTAAGTCCCCACTGGAAATCTCTCTCTCCTCAAGAATTCCATGACCAAATCACCAACCTGAAAATCCACTTGTATTGTTTTCATGTCTTCCCTTTGTTTATATTTACCATTTCTCTCCTGCAACCTTTGCTTGACACCTGCTTGCAACTCATGCATATTTACTGCAAAATCCTCTCCGTCAACACTTCTTAATTCTCGTTTTCCCAAATTCCTTACCTCATATACTTCTTTTAGATGCATTCCATACATAATCTAGAATGGAATCATTCCAGTGCTTTTATTTGGTGAGTCATTATATGAAAATTTATCTTGAGCAAGCATTTGGTCCCATTGTTTAGGATTTTCATGCACAAGACTCCTCAAAAAATTCCCCAAACTTCTACTCACTACCTATGTTTTCCCATCAGTCTGTGGGTGATAGGTTGAGCTAAAACTAATATTAGTAACCAGTTTATACCAAAGTGTTCTCCAAAAATGACCTACAAATTTTGTATCACGATCTGAAACAATGCTTATGGGTAAACTATGTAGTCTCACTATTTCTGAATTTTTTTTTTGGCAATATTAGTTGCATGACTAGTCTTCCTACAAGCAATAAAATGAGCCATTTTTGAAAAACTATATACCACAACATAGATAGAGGCATTCTTTCTTTGTGTATTTGGTACTCCCGGTACAAAATCCATGTTGATCGAATCCCATGGTCTATTTGGATTAGGTAGTGGCTGATACAGTTATATGTTCTGACTCCTCCCCTAAGCATGTTGACAAATTCTGCACTTTTTCACAAATTTCATCACCTGATTTTGCATGCTTGACCAATAATACAAAGCATTTACTTGTGTAAAAGTCTTTTCTCGACCAAAATTTCATGACAATCATCCACTCTGATTTTATTTAATCAGAGTCTCCCTCATTGAACACTTAGGTATGCATAGTTTATTGTTCTTGAACACCAACCCTTCCTGTAACATATAGTCCAACCAATGTCTTCTATTGTTGGAAAATGGGTTTTCACAAGTTACATAAGAACCCTTGAAATATGCATCATCCTTATACATTTCTTTAGACCATCAAAACCTAAAGTGTTGACTTGAATTTCTTGTAAAAGCAAATTAATTCTACTTAATGCATCAACAACTTTATTAGTCTTACCATTTGTGTGTTTAATCACAAAGGTAAAATTATGAAGAAATTCAACCCACTTGGCATGTCTTTGGTTCAATTTTGGTTGACTACTTATAAAGTGTAATGCATGATTATCAGTGTACAATACAAACTCCTTGGGAATGAGGTAATGTCTCCACTTCTTAAGTTCTTAGATAATTGCATAAAATTCCTTGTCATAAGACAATTAATTTTTTCTCTTTATTTAATTTCTCACTTAAATATGTAATTGATCTTTGCTCTTAACTCTAGACAAATCATATTGCAGTCCCACTAGCATTAGTCTCAACTTTAAATAACTTATGAAAGCTTTGCAAAGCCAATATAGGATTTTTAGTAATCTTTCTCTTCAATATTTTAAAATTCCTATCAACTGCTTCTTTCCACTTAAATGGTTGTTTTCTTTATTTGATAGTTTCTACAATAGGTGCACATATCTGACTGAAACCTCTAATGAATTTTCTATAACAAATTTCAAGTCCATGGAAACTTCTTACCTCAAATGTATTTCTTGGGGTTGGCCAATTCACAATTGCTTGAACCTTTTTTGGGTCCATCTTCAAAACTTCTTCAGATACTACAAACCCCAAATATATCATCTCCCCTTTTCATAAAGTTGCATTTCTTCAAATTTATCAACATTTTTTCCTTCTACAGGGTACTTAAAACCATCTTAAGATGTCCTAAATGTTCCTCTAGATGCAAATCAAAATTCCATCTAGATAGACTATCACAAACTTTCCAATAAATTCCTTTAAAACCTCATTTCATTAACCTCATAAATGTACTAGGAGAATTTGTGAGCCCAAAAGGCATCACCAACCATTCATATAGTCAACTAATAATTTTAAAAGAAGTCTTCCATTCATCCCCTTCTCTTATCCTAATTTGATGGTACCCACTTTTTAAATCATTTTTTGAAAAATACCTTGCCCCACATAAGAAATCCATCAAATCATCTATTTTGGGTAATGGAAATATGTACCTTATGGTATTTTTTTTAATGGCCCTGGAATCAATGCACATGCACCATCGACCATCCTTCTTTGGGATAAGCACAGTTGGTACAACACATGGACTCAGACTCTCCTTCACCAAACCTTTGTCTAACAACTCATGTACCTACTTCTTTATCTCTTCATTCTCTTGAGGGGTCAACCTCGATGCTACTTTGTTAGGAAAAATTGCTCTAGGTATCAAATCAATATGGTGACTAATAATTCTCATGGGACGTAAATCATTTGGTAATTCATCTACTATGATATCAACAAATTAACCATTAATTCCTTTAAATTCAGTAGGAAAATAGTTCAGATTTGTAGTAGAGAGTGTTACCTTTGGCTTGCCAATAAGAGAAAAATATACCTCCTCTTTCCTATTTACTTCTTGTAGTAGCTCCTTCACACTCGTACACAAAACACTAGGTCCAAGTTCTTCTTTTATTGATTCATCCTTCAAGAGTGGAAACACGTGCTTATGTCCATCTTTCTCTAGGGAATAAGTGTTCCTCCTTCCATCATGAATGGATTTCCTGCCATACTACTATGCCCTTCCTAATAGAATATGGAAAACATCCATGGGCATTATATCACATAACACCTCGTATTTCTAAGTACCAATTTGAAATTCCACCTTACATTGCTCATTCACCAAGAGCTGATATCATTTTTGCAACCAGGTCACTCTGTAGGGAGTGGGATTTTCCATCCTCTTCAATCCCAACTTCTCTACTATCTCTGTGGAAACCAAATTATCTGTACTTCCACTATAAATGACAACTTTGAAACACTTCCCCTTTGACTTACATACACTTCTAAGAAAACTTTTTCTTTGTGTTGGCTCACTTGTCTCTTTCTCTAACTTGACCAAGATCCTCTTCAACATTAAAGATTCCCCTACCTCATGAGTTTCTTCCTTTTCCACAATATTAATTGTTTCTTCCTGGAATTTGCAACAATTTCACTTCTTTGATTTGTTGATTTATTTTCAGGACAGTCCCATGACATGTGTCTTATCTTGCCACAAGTGTAACATCTAATTTCTCTACCTCCTCTACCTCTAACTATGGAGCCAAATCTCATGACTCTTAATTCTCCTCCTCTTGATGGATGATTACTTGAGCTTGAGTTGCCTCCTTCATATTTTCGATTTTGGAATTTTCCTATGTGATTGGATTGTCCTTTGCCTCTTGTTGGACCTCTTCCTCTGATTTTTTGGCTTTGTTTTCTATCTATCTTATCTTCTTCTTTCAAAGTTGCTTGATAAGCATTTTCTATAGTCCTCAAGGTCAGGAGATTTATTTCATCCTAGATTTCATAACTTAAACCATTGATGTACCTTGCAAATTTCTCAGCATCATTCTCCACATGCCTTTCCCTGATGTTTAACATGTAGAATTATTTTGTATACTCTTGTATAGAAATAACTTTCTACCTTAGGTTCTACAATTTTCTAAACAGGTTCAATCGATAATCTTTGGGCATAAACTTTACTTTAAATTTATCCACCATCCTATCCCAATTCCTGGTCTTTTCTTTTCCTTTCTTCCTTCTATCAGCCTGGAATTCATCCCACCATAAGTATCCATGTCCTTTCATCCTAGTCATTGCATGCTTAACCTTCTTTTCTTCATCTATGTCCTCATAGTCGAAGTGTTTTTCAATTTCATTGATCCAATCAAGAAATTCCTAGATATTCAAGTTTCCCTCATACATTGGGACCTCCATTTTTGGTCTGGCTCCATCCTTTGTAACCAGCCTCAACAACTTCTCTTCATATTTTTCATCTCTTGGTGCTTCTCCTTCTTCTTAAGATCTGGTGTCTTCATCTCCACTGACATCACCTATGTCAGGTTCCCACCGTTGATCTACTTCCATGGCTTCAATTCTATCCTAAAATCTCCTCAATTCATTTTGTAGCTCTGTAACTACCGCATTTTTTGGCCTACCTCTTCTAGGAGGCATGGCTACTAAAGACAACTTCATCTATATCTCTAATACCACAAATGATAGTCTCACGACTCCAATACCCACATAAAAGAGTGTTCACACTTTAATCTATTGGTGAATTTATATTCCACGACCTTGAATCAGTCTATGTATCCAATCTCCTACACTACAACAATATTCACAGAGAATTCAATGGAAATTCATAGGTTCAGTTGGGCGATAAACCCCTTTTCTCTCATGTGACTAAAATCTAGGTCCACGGGTGTTATCATTGAAAAATCATCTGCAACATTGCACACAATGGTTAAGGAAAAATAGCAATGCCAACAACAATTAGTCCACCTACAACACCAAAAATCCATCCAGAAGTCAAAAAACTATATAATTGGGTCGAAAATCAAAGTGCGCAAATTCACCAAAGGAGGCACGTGCACAATGCGTAGGCTAACACATCCATCAACATGCACTATGTGCAAAGTGCGTGAATATCTACGAGAAAATCCGCTCACTTCCATGAACAATGCATTTATGAGTCTTGTCGTCCCCTCAACCACTTCTAGTCCAACCCCCAACGCGATTTGACACTCATATCTAAGAAAAATCTAGCTTGGAGGTTGGTCAAGGGATAGAGAGTGCCCTAAAAGGCCCCTTGTTCACACTATGAACCAATTATATTTTTCCATGAATGGAGGATATAAATAAGAGCCATGGGTGTGCTAAGAAACCAAGATATTCAAGGTATTGTTATGTTGCAAGAATTCTTCCTTGAGAATCCTCTTTTCTCTTTGAAGCCTTCAAGCACCATTGCAATAGGCCATTCCACTCACCTGTTGAGGGAATAGGAATTTTTTTTCTTCACCATTTTCCATTTCTTCCATTGTAAGGTGAGAATATCTCTCAATTAGGGAACTCAAGAGCCCTCCCAAGGAGGAAGAGGGGACTCATAATTCCATGCCTTTCTCTACAACTTTTTTCCTACTAATCTATTGATCTATTGGTAGCATTATGTTGGCCATTGTTTGATTTTCATGGTTCTAAGTTTCTCAATATTTCTAATATTTATTTCTTGGTTGTTTTTAGTTGTATTTCTTTGTTTTCATGTGTGTTTGGTTTGTCTAACCCACTCACAAACTTCTGTCTTATTTAGCAAGCTTATCTAAACATGAAACTATTGTTGTTTTGCTCACCCAAGTGACAAAACCAACACAATAATGGGCCTATTCCCTTTACAAATATTGTGGGGCTAAATCGATTAGATTTCTAGAGAAAAAGATTCAGTAGCCATTGATCTCATTTCAATGGATGATTTTCTTGCATCCATGTGGTCGGGGTCTTGTATCAGAGTGAAAGAAACTTATAAACTATGATGGAATACTCTGATTAACTCTTAATCATGACCATTATTTTATTTTTCGATGAAAATTTGGATGAGAATTTCAGAATATTAGCAAGGCCCCTCTATTAACCATTGATTATTTTTTGGATGGACGACGCAGATCTCCCCTCATAATTCTTCAAATTTTAACTCTTGTTGTTTATTTTCACTGAAAGGATAATCCAGATCTTGTTCAGACTATTGTATTCATATTTAAACTAGAAGTGAAACTCCTGACACTCTAAATTTATGTTTTAATGGATGGTGTAGATTACCCTATGTAAACCTCTAACGAACAACTGCGATCTTTCCCAAATCTTCTCTGATGAATGCTCTTGATCCATTGTATAATTAAATCAACATTTAATCTTCACCATTGATCACCTCTCAAATGGATGGACTGATCTGTCACACATCTATCAAGGAGAACAAATATTCTTCGATTCCTTTGTATCAACATGTGGGAACATTCTTTGAAATGACTTCTCCTATGGATGGTGTGGATTGATTCTAGATTTGTTGAACAACCAGATCCCACTGTCTAGGTCTTAACATCAGAGTCAAGATATAAGTATCTAATATGAATCTCCGAAACACACTTTATCTTAAGTTCAGGGACCGGTAGATGGTTAATATAATGATGCAAGTCACTCACTAGGCAACCCGCTCCCACCAGGACCTTCTTTGACTTCAGGCCTGAAGAGCGGAAATGCTCCTCAAATCCTGTATCGGGACCTTTTGTCACCCACAGGTTACTCCCCACGAGCTCCCCCTTTTCTTAACGCGGGAATCGGTTCTTGCGATATCGCGAAACTCGCGATCACAGTTCTCGTATCAACGAAAATTTCGAATTCCGATCCTCGATAGTCAACGATCAACGCTTCCGTCCTGTCAGGGATTTCCCTATCAGAAAATCGGTATATGAAAGGTCGCGATTCACTCACCTTTCAAAACCCCGAATGTCGATGTGCGATGCCACGTGTTAGCACTCTACGCTGTTCCTGTGGGACCCATCGCAACTCGGGGTTCGCTTTTTCTCCACGGTACTTTCGACTTTACAAACGTTGAAGTGCCGAGTCCCGACTCCCTAGGATCTCATGCCACCTGTCCCTCCGATGATCGACGGCTTCTGCTAAAATCGAGAAATCGTGAATCGCGATTTCAACGAGAGCGAAGATCTTGCCAATCCTGGCCGTGGTTTCTCCTTCTTGAAGGTCTCCTCCGCTCAAACCTCTTCTACTCGATCCTTCTCCCCAGCTTGTTTTTGAAATATCCAGGGAATTATCCCTCCTGAGCTAAATTTCTTCGAATCCTTCAGAGATTTTGTGCGCACTATTTATGCTCGCCCTCAACAACTCTCAAAGTGTTGAGTCCTTCAAATCTTGTGCACTTGCAACCACAGTAATCATGGGTTTCCTTTGCTCAGACTGACTGCTGAGACTTCAAGCTCAGCCTGCACCTCTCCTGCACGGCTCTAATGACCCAATATAACTCTAGGCAGATGAGAATAAGAGTTTAACTGTTGAGCCTCCTCGACGCACTCTATGCAGAGGAATTCGACTGCACTCTATGCAGGAATATCCTGGCTCAGACAGAGAAACAATTGAAACTTATTCTCCTTCTTCTTAGACTTCAGTTACACCCTGAAATCACCTACATATTCTAAACAAATGCATACAAAGGAAACAAACATTCACAAGCACATAAGCACATACCCAGAGAAACAGCACCAGTCATGCAATTGAATCAAAACTCTTTCTATTAATCCAATCTGTACATGAGGCTCTCCATAAGTTCTCTGCTTGCTCTTCTTTTGCTCCTATATGAATGATTCTGAATCCTTGATAATACAATAATACAAAGGAGGGTGCCTATATTCCGTTTGTCCTCTCGAGATCTGAAGCTATCAAATCTACAATTAATTTCTATCTAACAACATTAAAACTATTAAATGCCTCCCTATCTACTAAGGACGTGAGCTTATCTACTCAAGGTCCATTTACAATGTACAAGTGCGCTTCATTAAATTCACATATAAATGTTTGGCGCACAATATCAAGGTGTTTCAAAATTTTGGTGCTGGCGTTGTCCAACTGTCTTCTTTGCTCCACTCGCTGGCTCGCTTGATGAAATGTGGATGCTTCTGCATCATACTCCTCGGCTCAAAAGATTTCATGGGCTCCTGTCCATGAGCTCCTGCACGGTGTGACCATGATTTTGTATCACTGCTTCATTTTCCCAGCTGGCATCCTCCACTGGGTGATTCTTCCATTTTACCAGGTATTCAAAATACTGCTTTCTCCTGGTCTTCCTTGCCAGTCGCTTGTCCAATATGTACTCCATCTGAGGCTTCTGTGCAACTGGTAACTACTTTTGCCATTGGATCTCTGGTCCTTCAGTTCTAGCCTTTTCTTCTCCAGCATTATATGGGTATAAATCCGATATGTTGAATGTCGGAGATATCTCGATGCCCTCTTGCAACTCAAGCTCATATGCGTTCTCCCCGAATTTCTTCAGGACTCTGCACGGTCCAATTTTCTTCATCTTGAGCTTGTTATATATTCCCCTTGGGAACCTCTCCTTTCTCAAGTGCGCCAGAATCATGTCCCCAAATTCAAACTGAAGTTTCCTCTTCCTTTGATTGGCTCTGCGTTTGTACTCTTGATTGGACTTCTGCAGTCGCTGCTTCACCTCCGCGTGAAGTTCTTGCATCACCTCAACGAACTGTTCAGCTCTCGCGCTGCTAGTTTCATCCTGTCCTGACTCTCTGAGCTCAGAAACTCCCCTCGGCTGTGTCCCATACAAAATCTGAAACGGACTCTTACCTGTACTCCGATTCACTGAATCGTTGTACGCGAACTCTGCCTGTGGTAAAATTTGGTCCCAACTGCTATGGTGCTCTGTCACCAAGCTCCTCAATAGATCCCCCAGACTTCTATTCACCACCTCTGTCTTCCCATCTGTCTGCGGATGGTATGCTGAGATAAAAGATAAATTGGTACCCATATTTTTCCATAGCATCCTCCAAAAGTGACCTATGAACTTTGTATCCCGATCCGAGACTATGCTCCTCGACAATCCATGCAATCTAACGATTTCTTTGAAAAACAAATTCGCGATGTGGGTTGCATCGCTGGTCTTTTGACACGGAATAAAATGTGCCATTTTCGAGAACCTGTCCACCACCACAAAGATGGAATCCACTCCTCTCTGTGTTCTCAACAAACCCAACACAAAGTCCATGCTTATGGCCTCCCATGGATTTTCGGGTATAGGCAATGGCTGATAGAACCCTGTGTTCTGCTTTCGGCCCTTCGCGTGTTGACATATTCTGCACCTGTCAACAAACCGTTTAACATCAGCGCGCATGCCCGGCCAGAAATATGATTCGCTCAGCTTGGTGAATGTTTTGTCATGCCTGAAGTGACCTGCTAAGCCTCCACTATGCTTCTCCCTCACCAAATTCTCCCTCATGGAGAAATCTGGTATGCATAGTTGACTGCCCTTAAACAGCAATCCATCCTGGATCATAAAATCCATCCACAGGATCTGATCTCTGAGAACCAGATTCTCGACTGCTTCATAAGCTTCACTGAAGTCTGTATCTCCATCATACATGTCCTTCAGATTTTCAAAACCCAACGTCTTTACTCTGAACTCCTGCAGCAATGAGCATTTTCTGCTCAAAGCATCTGCTACTTTGTTAGCAGTTCCTGAAATGTGCTTAATGACAAATGTGAAATTATGCATGTACTCTACCCATTTTGCATGATTTTGATTCAGCTTCTCCTGCTGACTCATGAATTGCAATGCATGGTTATCGCTATACAAAACGAATTCTTTGGGTATCAAGTAGTGCCTCCAATTTTTCAACGCCTATATGATGGCATAAAACTCTTTATCATATGTGGAGTATTTCAGCTTTGCATCATCCAGCTTCTTGCTGAAGTATGCCACAGGTCGGTCATCTTGGCTCAAGACCCCTCCAACAACATACCCACTGGCGTCACATTTCACCTGGAATGTTTTCTGAAAATCAGGCAACACTAACACTGGCTGCTCTATGATCTTTCGCTTCAACAAATTGAAGTTTCTTTCAGCCTCTGCTGTCCAATGGAAAACCTTGTGCTGCTTCTTCACGGTGTCCATCATCGCGACACTAATCCCACTAAAATTCCGAATGAATTTCCTGTAGAAACTAGCGAGTTCATGAAAGCTCCTTACCTCAAAAACGTTCCTCGGTGATGGCCAATTCCTGATCACTTCCACCTTCTCAGGATCCATTTTTAACTCATTTGCCGATATTACAAAACCCAAATAGATGAGTTCTGTCTGCATGAAGGAACATTTCTTCAAATTTATCAGCAGCTTCTCCTGCTGCAGTCTTCTCATCACGATGCCCAAATGCCTCAAATGCTCAGCCTTGGTCTTGCTGAAAATTAAAATATCATCCAGGTATACAACCACAAATTTGCCAATGAATTCCCGCAAGACTTCATTCATCAGCCGCATAAATGTTCTCAATGCATTTGTCAAGCCAAACGGCATGACCAACCATTCGTACAAACCCTCGTTTGTTTTGAATGTTGTCTTCCACTCATCTCCCTCTCTCATGCGAATCTGATGATATCCGCTCTTGAGATCAATTTTTGAAAAGTAATTTGCCCCGCTTAGGCAGTCCATCAAGTCATCCATTCTCGGCAGTGGAAATCTATACCTGATGGTGATTTTATTAATCACCCTGGAGTCTGTACACATCCTCCAGCCTCCATCCTTTTTTGGACTCAGTACTGTCGGAACAGTACATGGACTAAGACTCTCTTTGACCAGTCCTTTATCCAGCAGATCCTGTACCTGCCTTTTGACCTCTTCGTTCTCCTGAGGTGTCAACCTGTATGCTGCCTTATTTGGAAAACTTGCTCCAGGTATGAGGTTGATGTGGTGACTCACACTCCTCATCGGTGGCAGCGAATGAGGTAGTTCATCCACGATGATATCAACGAACTCTCCCAGCAGTTCCTGAATCTCTTCTGGCAAGTCATTTACTCTTGTGCTTGTCAGGACAATTCTTGGCTTCCTAACCACAAAGAATTGTGGATCTTCATTCTTCTCCATCTCTGTGAGAAGTTCTTTACCACTCATCAGAAGAATCGTGCTGCTCACTTCTGGCTTTACTTCCTTATCCTTTATCGGCAGCAGCGTATGTGACCTCCCATCCTTCTCCAAGGTGTATGTGTTCATTCTCCCATCATGAACAACATTCCTGTCATACTGCCATGGTCTACCCAATAATACATGACAGACATCCATGGGAATGACATCACACAGAATTTTATCTCTATATTCACCCATTTTAAAGTCAACCAAGCATTGTTTCGTAACACTTACCTGGTGTCCTTTATGCAGCCATGACACTTTGTATGGGCTCGGGTGTTTAGTTGTCTCCAGCGCCAATTTCTCCACCATCTTGGTTGAAATGAGATTGTCTGTGCTTCCGCTGTCCACTATGACCTTGCATTTCCAGCCTTTGGTTTTGCATGTGGTCCTGAACAGTATGCATCTTTGCGCTATGTCCTCCACCTCTTTCTCAGGTTTCAAGAGAACTTTGTGCACTGTCAGTGACTTCCCGCTTCCAGTGCCTTCATCTTCCGCATCACGCCTCTGCGCCTCAGCGACGTGAGCTTTTCCTCTGTCCATTTTCCTCTCTGGACAATCCACAGCTTTGTGTCCATCTTTCCCACATGTAAAACATGTGATAACTCCTCCTCGTCCTCTGCCTTGACCTTGGGTGCGAGAAAAAGTGTTCACGTCAGCATATCCTCCTGACTAATCATCTTGATGTCTTCTCAGCTCAACATATGGCTACCTCTGCTGTGAGGTTCCACCTCTTTCATCTTTTCCCTGAGGCCTCTTCCAATCCTCCTTGGGCTTTTGGGTTCTATCTTGGGCAATTGCTTTTCCTCGGGTCTGGCTTCTGCCTCTCCCTCGCTGTCCTTGCTTGCGGATCAGCTTCTCCTTGGCTTTTAAAGCCATCTGGTACGCATCCTCAACTGTTCGGATGGTAACCATGCTTAGCTCGTCCTGAATGTCATACCTCAGACCATTTAGGTATCTCGCCACTATTTCGTCATCACTCTCCTGATGACCAGCTCGAATACTGAGCCTGTAGAACTCCTCGGTGTATTCCTTCACTATCATCATCTTCTGTCTTAGGTTCTGCATCTGCCTGAATAGTGTGATCTGGTAGTCCCTGGGGATGAACTTCGCTTTCATCTTAGCGATCATCCTGTCCCAACTTTTTATCTTTTGTTTTCCTTTGCAGTGCCTATCAGCCTGCAATTCATCCCACCATAAGGCTCCATGTCCTTTCAGCTTTGTAACAACATGCCTTACCTTCTTGTCCTCTTCGATATCTTTGTAGTCGAAGTAGGTGTCGAGTTCTCGGATCCAATCCAACAAATCTTCTGCATTTAGACTCCCCTCATAAACGAGAATGTCCATTTTTGTCTTTGAGCTCATCCTGGAGATAGCTCTGATCAACCGTTCGGTCGAAGCATCTTTTGCTGAGACCTCTTCGGCATCGTGTCCAGCTTCTTCTTCCACCTCAGAATCGATGAACTCTCCAACACTGACTCTGCGTCTCTGCGCAGTCTCCATCTCCTTGAGCCTTGCTCGGAGACCTCTCATCTGTCGTTCCATCTCAGCATTTCTTGTCGGTCTGCCCCTTCTGCGCACCTCCCTATCTTCGGGATCTGGTGACTGCCTTTCTCTTCTCGGCGGCATGGTGAAATCTGCTTCTCTCTGCTACCCAAACAAAGAGAACTCCAACTCCCACTCTGATACCACACTGATGCAAGTCACCCGCTAGGCAACCCGCTCCCACTAGGACCTTCTTTTTCTTCAGGCCCGAAGAGCGGAAATGCTCCTCAAATCCCATATCGGGACCTTTTGTCACCCACAGGTTACTCCCCGCGAGCTCCCCCTTTTCTTAACGCGGGAATTGGTTCTCGCGATATCGCGAAACTCGCGATCACAACTCTCGTATCAACCAAAATTCTGAATCCTGATCCCCGATAGTCAACAGTCAACGCTTTCGTCCTGTCGAGGATTTCCCTATCGAGAAATCGATATATGAAAGGTCGCGATTCACTCACCTTTCAAAACCCCGAACGCCGATGTGCGATGCCATGTGTTAGCACTCTACACTGTTCCTGTGGGACCCGTCGCAACTCGGGGTTCGCTTTTTCTCCACGTTACTTTCGACTTTACAAACACCGAAGTGCCGAGTCCCGACTCCCTGGGATCTCATGCCACCTGTCCCTCCGATGATCGATGGCTTCCACTAAAATCAGGAAATCGTGAATCACGATTTCAACGAGAGCGAAGCTCTTGCCAATCCTGGCCGTGGTTTCTCCTTCTTGAAGGTCTCATCCGCTCAAACCTCTTCTGTTCGATCCTTCTCCCCAACTTGTTTTCGAAATATCCATGGAATTATCCCTCCTGAGCTAAATTCCTCCGACTCCTTCAGAGATTTTGTGCGCACTGTATGTGCTCGCCCTCAACAACTCTCAAAGTGTTGAGTCCTTCAAATCTTGTGCACTTGTAACCACAGTAATCACGGGTTTCCTTTGCTCAGACTGACTGCTGAGACTTCAAGCTCGGCCGACACCTCTCCTGAACGACTCTAATGACCCAATATAACTCTGGGCAGATGAGAATAAGAGTTTAACTGTTGAGCCTCCTCGACGCACTCTAAGTGGAGGAATTCGACTGCACTCTATGCAGGAATCTCCTAGCTCAGACAGAGAAACAATTGAAACTTATTCTCCTTCTTCTCAAACTTCAGTTACACCTTGAAATCACCTGCATATTCTAAACAAATGCATACAAAGGAAACAAACATTCACAAGCACATAAGCACATAACCAGAGAAACAACACCAGTCATGCAATTGAATCAAAACTCTTTCTATTAATCCAATCTGTACATGAGGCTCTCCATAAGTTCTCTGCTTGCTCTTCTTTTGCTCCTGTATGAATTATTCTGAATCCTTGATAATACAATAATACAAAGGAGGGTGCCTGTATTCCGTTTGCCCTCTCGAGATCTGAAGCTATCAAATCTACAATTAATTTCTATCTAACAGCATTAAAACTATTAAATGCCTCCCTATCTACTAAGGACGTGAGCTTATCTGCTCAAGGTCCATTTACAATGTACAGGTGCACTTCATTAAATTCACATATAATGTTTGGCGCACAATATCAAGGTGTTTCAAAATTTTGGTGCTGGCGCTGTCCAGCTGTCTTCTTTGCTCCACTCGTTGTCTCGCTTGATGAGATGTGGATGCTCCTGCATCATATAAGATGTCAATTTGGTGAGGGTCTCTTCCCAAATTTAATCTTTAACGTTGGTTTATTAACCTCTGCAATTCACGGGTTTTGCACATTTGAACTCTGACCCTGCATTTGATCCCTACAATTATGATCACCTACAATCTATACTCTTAATGGATATACAAAATTTGACAATCACACTCAGAAGCATATATTCAGGAACACAATATTTATTTAAATGATCAAAGGAATAAAATTACACATTGATGCTATGTTCCTTCATAGTCTCTTAGACCTCTGCAAATACACACAATATCTCCACTCCGCACCCTTTTCAACCTCTCCCATTACAACAATAATCAAATAAAACTTAGAGCTCTCGTGTAGCTCTCAAAGTAGCAAAATCCCGAGCTATCTCAACAATCCCTAAATCTAGACATTATTCCTACATATCAACAACCTAAATCAATAACAATCTAAACTATATTATTAAATTTAAATAAGTCTTTTAATACAAGCGATGGAAAAATATGTTATAACTAAGCATTTTGAAATGATATTTAATTAATATTAAAAAGTTAAATTGGATTTCAATATTTCAATGTGTTGCATTGATTTCAATGAGAGAGAGACATTGATCTCAACATTAGATGCAATTATTTCAACATTAGATGTATTTCCGGACATATTGTTTAAAAGGATAGTTAAAATATTGAAACAGTAAAAGTAATATTTCCATATATGAATAAAAATAGTGGCAACTTTGGGGCTATATTCACATTAGATTTCAATATTTTTTTATGTGTTGCATTGATTTCAACATTAAATGCATTGATTTCAGCATTAGATACATTGTTTTTAATGTAGGATGTGGACATGTCATTTAAAAGTATGGTTAAAATATTGAAATAGT
>ML780253.1:491040-507797 GCA_009831015.1 Picea engelmannii
TTGAATTTATATTAGTTTGTCGTTCGAACTACAGAACTAAAAACATTATTTTTTATATAATAAAAAAAACCCTTATATGTCATGATCTCATTGGATAATAGATTTGAGGTCTTATTGCTAGCTTCACTATTCCTAATTCTTTGTATGTTGGCATATCCAAAGGTTTTATCATCTACGATCTTTTTGAATTTGTACTATTCATATTGAAATGTTTAGATATCTAAATTTTTGAGCATGGACAGTCAGTTTTTTATTAGTTGACTTCATATTACTTTTTCCTCTGAGTAAAAACAAATTCCATAGTCTCCATTGTTCGAACAATTGTTATTATTATTATTATTATTTGTTTTTTATTATTTTTATTATTATTTATTTTTCTTTATTGTTGCGTACTTAGAGAGGCATTTTCATTATTGTGTACATAAACAGGCCTACCACACTGCATTATTTATTAACTATTTTCACAATGTGACGCCCTTTGACAGTTCTGAGAGCCTTAAGTGTTTACCTAATAGGCCTCACAGCCTTAAATGTTTACTCAATAGGCGTGTTACAATACAATTTCCTCTTATTTTTTGATACGGTGTTGTCTGAACTGAATTTGGGTAATATTGTTCTTCACCAGCATTACTTGTTCACTGGTTGATGCTTGTGCGTTAGTTCATTCGATGTTGCGTGTTTTTGTTTGATTCAAATTTGCAAAGTTGAGGTCCTGCAGCTACAAATGGACCTCTTGGTGTTTGTTCCTTGGTTTGTTGTTTGTTTCTTTTTCTTGTTTTCTTCAACTTTGCAAGATTGGGGTCCTGCATCCGTAGTTGGACCTGTTGTTACAGTTTTCAGGGTTTGGATCTTCACTTTTGTCATTCATCATTCATGGTTAATTTTTCATTCCATGGTTTCATTGCTATTCCTTGTTTGTTGTCTTCTATTTGTAGCTTGCAAGAAAGAATTTTCAATACTAGGAATCCCTGGCTCAAAATCCTATTGTAGAACATCTTTCTGTGTGACTTCTATGACCAAAATATTTTCCTTGTTCTTGAACGCCAATTTTCTATAACCCACCTCTGTTGCAGCCATAGTGACATATAAAAAAGAAAACTCCTCATTTTTCATGGTCCCGAAAACCATACGCTTGGTGCATTTTTCCTAGTATGTTCCCTTCCAAAATGTCTTGTTCCGCTTTGAATGTCGATGTTGGAGAAAGAACCCACATCTGTTGCAGCTATAGTGAGATGTAAACAAGAAAACATAATGTTCTCCTCATATTTTATGTTCCTGGAAACCATGCCTTTGGTGCATTTTTTCCAGGTTGCTCCCTTCCAATCACATATGCCAACTTTCACGTCCTAGATATTGTGCCATAGTTGTTTTGAAAATAGCAATTCAAAGGGGTTTAGAAAACGAATTTGGAGTTGTCACAGGGGGAAAGCATCTGTCACGGCCTTGTGACAGGGCATGATTTTATTCTCTGAATCAAAAACTTCATCCCTCTGTTGGCTTTGTATTTTCCTTTATGTCTTGCAAATCATATTTTTTCACTGAAACCCCCATAGGATGCACGTGTGGAATAGGTTCAAAAATGATATGCCTTAAATATTCGGTCTTTGTGATAAGAAAATGTATAGTGTTATTTCATTTGCATTGTCTCTTCTGTTTGGTTCACAGTTCACTATACGTTTGTTTGTTTGTCATATGTTGTAGCGACTAGGGGGATTGAATTTGACAGGAAGAAGGTTGAAGGATACATAACGGAATTGGTATGCAGTTCTGCACTTATAGTTTTATTTTTTTCTTTTGTTTCCTTTGTTTGCATATAAACTGAATATATCTAAGAAACATATTGAAAATCAAAGCTTAAGAGATGAAGAAAGTAATAGATGTTGAGTCCTATGAAATAGATATAGACTCCATTGTACATGACAACATTGAGCAGGTATTACATAGCAATGGGATTTTAGATTGGATGCATTCTCAGATATTGTAGGAGATTGCCTCTTCGATGCATTTCAAGTTCTATTGCATTTGTGTTATTCCTCGACCGACCTGTGCAATGGATTGATAGATTATTTCTTGGATTGATTAAAAAATGGCTACATCGAGGCATTTGAGGTGTATCAATATGAATTGGCATATGATTTTCTATGTCAGTTGTATGGAATACATGATGTCACTACATATTTTTCAAAGATGCGGTTGCCTGAATCTACAATTCTTCCTGCACATGAGTGGGTACTTTGGGGAGATACATTTTGTATACGGTGGTTGTCCATGTGGCTAAATATATCAATTGGAATATGGTCATTGAAAAGAAAAACAAGATATCTACTATTCAACAAAACAACATCTAGTGATCCATATTGCATCTTGTTCCATGATGCCAATCCTGTCAGTGGTCATTATGAACCACTACTCTATAGAAAATTATCCATATGCAATCTTGGAGGACCTCATATTTACTTGTCCCTCATTTGTAAATACCTTGAATCACAATGGAAATGAATTATTCATTGTATACATTGCCATGGCTTGCAGATAGCGACAATTGTTGCATATAGTTGTGGAGATAGTCTGTTCAATGCAATTTGATATTTGGTAGCAACAGATTTCGATGTGAATTCGTTGAAGCTTTACACTATACAATCCTTTTGCAATGTAATTATAGGTGACAACCAACATGATTATCTCCTTGAATCAACACCTTTCACCATATCTCCTATAAAATATTCCTACAATTGGAAGTTGGCAACAATACCTTGTAAACATGGAACTGCCATATGAGAAAGGAAATGTAGAGGGTGGAAGATTATGTTTACAATGGCTATCTATAATATTCAGAGTAAATATCCAGGTCTGGTCAGCCCTGTCGGATGGTACTATCCATTCCTGATGTATTGATTCAAACTACGATCGAACAATTAACATCATCTCGTTGAAAATAGATACGCCACATATCCATTATCAACCTTTGATGAGAAATTGATCCGGATTATTTTCGGCACGAAATGAGAGCGGAGATATAACACATGAATATTTAGATATATAGCGGAAATAACAAGAGTCACAGATATACAGTAATACACGATTTCTATTAATGAAATAAATGTACAGAGACTGTAAAATACAGAGTGAGAGACTCGCTAGAATGGTGGTAGCTTATCTCTGAGAAGAGATGTGACGACTACTCGCATCTGTGAGAAGATGATTATTACAATGAGGCTCTAAGGGCATTTTTAACATAAGTAAAATTCAAAACCCTAACCTCGGAAGATGAAAAGCCAAAAGGTTTGTGGGCCCCGATGGGGGTAGTTGATACGTCAACTTCCCAGGGGCGTAACTTTTGCATACGATCTCCGTTTGGGGCGCTTGATAGCTCGTTAGAAATATCTATCCAAGAAATACAAATTTTGGGTGAGCAGTATGATCTACGATTCATGTTGCTCTCCATTTTCTCAAAAAACATCGTTTAGGGCCTCAAAATGGCCCTGGAAGTTAAAAACTGCTAAAAATAGTAAATTACCAAAATTGCCAGAAACATGTTTTGGGCCAATTGGAGAAGGTGGGTGGCCACCGATATCCACCTGGATCAATCCTCCCTCCTCAAGAAGCAATGGTCTCCATTGCATTCAGTTCCTGGGGGAGAGGGGAAAGCGATTGCTGAATCTAAATCTTGTTGATCTGCTTGCCTTGCTGGAGATGTGGCGTTGCTTAGCTTGTTGAAGGCTATCACTAACCTTTGGCTGGAAGGTTTGGACCTTTTTAACTATTCTGGCTATTTTAGATGACTGTGTGCAGAAGGAATCTTCATGCTTTGTTGCAACCTTGTCAACCTGCTTCTGTTGGATAGAAGGTGCTTGGGTCGAAGCTGTGGTGGTTGCAGTATCCTTCTATTCACCCTTTGAACAGATTGTGGAGAAGATGAATTTTGTAGTATGAGATACTACCTTGCGGCACTGTTTAGGTGCGGCAGTAGTTGGAACTACCTCTGGTATCCTATAGAGATGACCCCCCAGAGTAATAATGACACTACGGGGTTGAGACTCATAGATAGCATGGCGTTTCCACATATATGGCTGGCCTAAGAGAACATAACATACATCCAGTGGGGCAACATCACATAATACCTCATCCTTGAAGGATTGGATGCCGTATGATAATCGACACTGCTGACTGACACGAAGATCTCATCCTTGGTGAAGCCACCCGATGATGTATGGTTGCAGGTGTGGTGTTCTCGACAATCCCAACTGTTTGACAACCTCTGCTGAGATGAGGTTCTTTTGGCTTCCGCTATCAACAATAAAATGCAGCGGGGTCCCCTTCACACACATCTGTGAATGAAAAAGGAGCTCCCCCTCTTCAGGATCTGTTGGTTCTTCTGGTTGAATTGTTGCGGTCGCGACAATAACAGTGGGGTCTACATCGATGATCTTTCTTTTCCCATTATTTTCAGAATCAGATTCTGAATCAGGGTTCGGCTCCTTGTCTTTGATCTCGGCCACCAATGACTGTTTTGAGTGACATTCATCAGTGTTGTGCCAAGGGATTTTGTGGAAATCACACCATTTTCTAGTGTCCTTCTTTGTCTTCCCGTGACCCTTCTTTTCTTGTGGCTTGGACTGGCTTTTGGGAGACTGTTTGTTAGGGGTGTCTTTGTCATACTATGGTTGTTGTGGATTTGCAAACTCGAACTCCCGTTTGTTTTGGTGCTTAAATTTCTGCTCAATTTTAGCAACATATCGATAGGCAGCACTGAGTGATGAGATGTCCAGAAAATCCATTTCAGTTTGGATGTATCTATGTAGAGCCCCATGGTATTTCAGAACTAAATGTCGTTCGGAGTCTTTGATACCCATCTTGGTGCGCAAGGTATGGAAGCTATTGGTGAACTCCAGAACTGATTGGCCCCTCTCTTGCCACAGTGTGGTCCATCTCATGTACTGGTCCTCATAGTTGCCAACAGGGTAGTATTGTTCCTTTACCGCATCCACAAAAAAATCCCAAGTGGGATCAGCCCCATATATTCCAGACTCCTTTGTGGAACTCTTCTCCCAGAAAGTTTCCCACCAATGTTTGACATGGGGAAGAGCCTTAAGGAGTGTGAAGGTGATCTTTTCCTTGTCGAAAAAATCATGAACAGAGAAATAACCTTCTAGAAGATTTAACCATTTATCTAGGGCATCTGCATCTATTTGACCTTCAAATACGGGAATATCAAAATTAACCTGTACCTTGAAAGGTGAGGTGCCTCCAAAGTGGATGCTTGATGAAGATGCGCCTGATGCTACTGGTAGGCATTGAAGGATGTGGGAAAAATTCTCCATCATTTCGTCCCTTTGTCACGTGAGAGCTTGCTCAAGAAACAGACTGATAGGATCGTCTGCTCCATCATTTTTATTTTCTTCCGCCATTGAGGGTTTCTTGGGTGTGCGAGAGCGATTGCCATCAAGAGAGACAAGCTCGAGATCCAACTTGCTATACTCGGACCTCGTCGGGGACATGCACTGAAAAACGATCAAGAGCAGCCTGCTCTGATACCACTGATCCGGATTATTTTCGGCACGAAATGAGAGAGGAGATATAACACATGAATATTTAGAGATATAGCGGAAATAAAAAGAGTCACAGATATACAGTAATACACGATTTCTATTGATGAAATAAATGTACAGAGATTGTAAAATACAGAGTGAGAGACTCGCTATAATGGTGGTAGCTTATCTCTGAGAGGAGATGTGACAGCTACTCGCATCCATGAGAAGATGATTATTACAATGAGGCTCTAAGAGCCTTTTTAATATAAGTAAAATCTAAAACCCTAACCCCGGAAGATGAAAATCCAAAAGGTTTGTGGGCCCCGATGGGGTTGGTTGATATGTCAACTTCCCAGGGGCATAAATTTTGCATACAATCTCTGTTTGGGGCGCTTGATAGCTCGTTGGAAAGATATATCCGAGAGCTACAAATTTTGGGTGAGAAACATCGATCTATGATCCATGTTTCTCCCCGTTTTCTCAAAAAACATCGTTTAGGGCCTCAAAATGGCCGCAGAAGTTAAAAACTGCTAAAAATAGTAAATTACCAAAATTTCCAGAAACATGTTTTGGGCCAGTTGGAGAAGGAGGGTGGCCACCGATATCTACCTGGATTAGAAATACTACTAGTTTAGGGTCCACTGTCCATGTCACCCAAACCACATCAAATTTTCATACGCGTCACATGCTATTTAATGAGAATGAAACTCATCCCAGTTGTGATGAGGCCATACAGAGCTTAAAAAAAATGTAGACTAACTTATCACAACTTGAAAAATGTCATATGTGAGAGAAAAAAATACATTGGTAGTATAGGAAATACTACCAGTTCAGGGTCCAGTGTTAATGCCACCCAAACCACATAGAATATACATAATCAGAATGAAACTCATTCTAGTTGTCATGAGGTCATACAGACCTTGAAAAAAAAACATAGACTAACTTATCACGAATTGAAAAAGGTCATATGTGAGGGAAAAAATACATTGGTAGTATAGGAAATACTACCAGTTCAGGATCCAGTCTTAATGCCACCCAAACCACATCGAATCTACATAAGCGTCGCATTCTATTTAATTAGAATGAAACTCATCCCAACTGTCATGAGGTGATCTATACCTTGAAAAAAAAACGTAGAATAACTTATCACAACTTGAAAAAGGTCATATGTGAGAGAAAAAGATACAATACTACGCTTCCTTCTAGACAAAAACTGACATATCACAACCTAAAAACAATTATTCGTGCACAACACAATCACATTTTCTGTTGAGCACAAACATCACATGTCGAATGACAAAGAACATAACAGTTTTCATCATCGAGACGGTGAAGATGAAATGCTCATAAGAAATGTCGATTCCACCTCCAACATGGCTTGCCAACAAGTGACACTAGTTTTCAGTGGTAAGCATAAGTTAACCTACCACATCTTGAAAAAACAGATACATGAGAGAAATAGGTATGGCCACATATCCCACAATGGTCATGGTACTGACCGAGTGGAAAAAATCACATTTCATGGGTTAGAGCCAACACCATGCACTACTACCAATGAAAACCAACAAACACTTTCTATGCATACTTCCCCATGGAAGAAATATGCAAAACAAATCTATATGAAACAAATTAAAGACACTCCTTCCATTGCATGTGCATTTTGCGATCAATTGAATTTCGCAAAAAGCACTAAGTCTTTCACACCTGATTTGGAAGTAGAATACCTCGGATTGACACTAAATGATAAAACATTTTCCAGTGGAAGTATTTGTCTTCCATGCAAATGATCGCTTGGAAATGGAAAACTGCCACACTTTGCAATGCCTAACCAAATAAGATGTAATACACCACTACCAGATGTAAGTGCACTTACAAAACTTGAAGAGAGACTTGTGTCTCTATGAATTGCATTTGCACAAATCAGATCCTGGAGGTATAAAAGACCCCAAATGGGCTTAACAAGATCAATTATTAATGTTCTTGTCCAACTAGACGTTGTGCAAAAATCCTTTCCACAATTCATTAGCGATACAATGACAATTTTTGTAGCTCTCAAAAGACACTTGCAATACAAGAATGCATACTAGACAGGTAAAGTGCATGAGCATGTTGTCGTGAAAGCATTAAAATAATTGTGTTCCAAGGCCATGTACAAAGCACAAAAAATTTGTATAAATGAGAACTGAAACAATGTTCTTGGAGAAGGGGATGACAAATCTGCACAGACTCTCGAGAATGCTAGTGAATTTGATACAAGCGATGAATCGGAGAATGAAAGACTTGCTGAAACATTGATACATGGATTCACTGACTCACAACACATTGATGACTTGCAAGACAATATTGTCAAAATTGCACCTTCTGAGGGGCAAATGTCCACTTGGAATATTCAAGGAAAAATTTGTTGAGGAAATGAACTTCCCAACACTGTTCTATGGAGATCCATGTCCAAGTGACATTACGAAACGATTCAACTACCATAAAATAGTTCGATGGGAGTTGCTACATTCAAGCAGTGACTTCTCCTGTCACATAACAAATTTGTTTTTCAAAACAATGCACATAATAATTGATCAAGTGTTGTCTTGCATGTGGGTTCAAATAAGAAAAGGATAGCTACAAGGAAGAAAGTTATTGGCCAAAGATCTCAAGTACAAAGCAAATCTAGAAAAAATCCTGAAATTTGATATTGGATACATAGATTTCAAAAACATTTGCATCTCTCCTGACTATTTGCAACAAAAAAAGAAAACTATTTTTGTAATGATCCGACAATTGGGACCCCCAACATTTCTCATCACATTTACAGGTGCATAGCATCGCTGGGATCTATTGGTGGCTACAGTGTCTTCATAGTATAGGAATAGGAAAAGGAAAAAACAAACTGATACACTGGAAAATCATGACATTGACTACTGTTATAACCCTAAATTGCACCACACATGCTTACCTGGCATTAGGCCCACTCATATCCCTTCTTTTCCAAAAAACTACTGAACAACTCTTCTAAAAACTCCATTTTTAAAAGTACACACTAGCTAGCCCACTACAGCCCGTGTGTATCTAAAAGTAAACGCTAGTAGGCCCACTACAGCCCGCGTTTACCTTCAGAATCACAAAAAAAAAGGAAAGTTGCCGACGGGACAAAAAGCTATGGGTCAGTTAACTAAAACTCCTGGCCATGCATGGCCAAGAGTTCGTCCAAAACCCTAGCTCCTTCTAGCCTATAAAAGAAGGGGTAGGGGTACTATTTGGAGGAGGAAAATTGTAGCGAAGAAACTCTGCCCATTTGCCAAATCAATTTTTCCCAACCCTTTAGCCTTTCCTCAAGCCTAAGGAGAATTAACGCAAAGCAGTTGGAGGACAAAAGAAGAGGAGGAGCCCAGGATTAGGATCAAGGAGAGGTGGTCAGTCTCAATAATTATTGTAAGTTGATTCATCTTGAGATTAATAAAAGAATAATTTTCCCATCTCAATGCATGAGTTATATGTGGTTTATGTAATTTATGCTTAATTTCTAACCGTCAAGTAGAAAAATAGCATGCATGCGTAGTGTTTTGTCTTGATTGCAGGTTAACTTTGGAAGGAGTAGCGCAAGTAAACCAGCAAAGCTCAATGGAGGATCTACACCAAACATCAGTAAAAAGTTTAGTAGTTCCTTTCCATGTATGTGTCTTGAAAGAGGGGTTTAAGTTTTGGGTGGTAGGTTAAAAGGTCATTTCTTTAAGGTCAAAATCTGCATGCAAGCCTAGCCCTAGCTTGCTAGTCCGTAGGGTATTATTTCCCAACAACAGAATTGGCGACTCCACTGGGGAATGATACTCTTTAGGGTTTTTGGATTTAGTCTTTGGGTAGTTTAAGAGATTATATTTTCTGTTTCTTTGCCTGTCTTTTTCAGTAAGGCCTGAGCTAGCAGGGAGCCTGGTTCTTTATACCAGTGTTCTTTGATTGTTGCTTGACGACAATTTTCAGGACACACAGAGGTACACGCGGCCTGTAGAAGGCCTGCATGCGTGTGCACGTGCCCTAACCTTCTATAGCCCGCGTTTGAACGCCTACTGTAGAGGTTTCAGTAGCGTGTAGGAGTTAGAAAGCTTGAGAGGCAGTCCTCCTCTTTTCTATCAGAATTTTACATTCTCAGGGGGATTTCTGGATCCTGTCTGAGTCTTGTTGGCTCACAGTCTTGTCTCTATTTTCTTTATTGCGTTTTGTTATTCTTTGCAATTATTTTTCTTTTCTGTTAAGAAGAAGCATCCAAGCCTTCAGGGGACCCTGGTTATCAATATCAGAGGTCTTCTCTTGGTCTGGGCTGCTTGTGTTGTTTTTGTCTTAGAATTGACACATACACGTGGTTTGTGCAAGTGCAGCCCGCGGGTACATGCACTCTGTTGTAGCTCAACACGTGTTTGCACGCGTGCTATTTCAATGACAGAGGCGTGCTTTGTCATGTTTCTTTTCAATCAGGGTGGGGCAGTCATCCCCTCCTGTGGTGAGAAGTGCTCCTCTCAGGTGTTTGAGTCTAGGGTTGCGCAGTCAGTAGGTTAGGGCCTCTTACCCTTAGCCTGTTTTTTCTTAAGTTGATATTTGATAGAAAAGATAAAAAGAAAAAAAAAATTGTTTTATGGTTTTTAGACAAGCGGAAGAATTTGTGCTTTTTGATTGCCATAGTGTGTCTTTGCTTTGATTCTTTGCGATCTGTCCTTTAAGCCAAAATTTTGTTTTGTTTTCTTGGTTTTGTGCTTGTCGGCATTTTCCCTTTGTTGCTTCATTTAGCACTTAAATAAATAAAAAACATCTCTTTTTCATTTTCTTCTTTGTTTGAAGATTGTGTTTCTGCATCAATAGCTAGGAAGAATTCTTTTGTTCATAAGTTTTTGCAGTACATTTAGAGCATAAGTAGCTCGTAGTCGAGAGAAATTCCTTTATGTTTGCTGCATGAAATCTTAGAAAATTGAAAAGAAAAGAAGTCTTTCTTGTGTGAAAAGTTGTTGATTTTTGCATTTAGTAAAAGCATTTTGTTTCCATCTTTTTTTCATCCATTTTTGCTTTGAGTCTTTACACATCATCAGTTTCACCTTCATACCTGTGACGTGAAAAATCCCATAAAAGTAATGCTAATTTAAAATCTATTAGACTTTTTGTTTGTAGGGTTCATACACTAGTTCAGGACTAGGGCCTTGGATTAGGTTGGAGAGGAAACTCTCCAAGGCCACTCAAAACCAAACATTGGAGTCTGTGATAGGGAGTGTAGAAGTCTAGTTTCGTGGAAGTTATTCGGGACCCCCCTCTAACACAGGGGATAAACACGAGGTCGTGTAAGGAAAGGTAGCGGAGATAACCCCTCCAAAGCCGAACCGAGCGTAGTGGAGAACACATATCGAGGATTTGTTTTGGGATTCTGTCGTTTGCATTTTCCACGGGGCTTCGTGGGTCTCGAATTCATTCGAGGTCCTCAGTTGTCTTTAGGACCATTTTATCTTGATACCCTTGACAGGTTTCGGGCTTGATACCCTGCTCATTGTGGTCTACCCGACTATCGACTATACCCGCCTAGTGACTGTTAGCGTGATGGCAAACTAGTTGCCAATCTTGTTTAGGGACATACACAGGTGACCGCGGGGGTATACCACGGTACCTAGGACAGACATCAGGCCACGCTTTGCAGAGTATACCCGGAGGGTGATTCCGTTTTCGAGTTGCACTTGCACTGGTAAGTTGCTCTAGTGTTGGTTGTTGTAACTGTTCTTTAAAATAGTTAGTGATTGCTTGTCTTATCTTTTAGGGGCTTCTTTTTTAGTGTGTGTTACTGTTTGAATGTGTAGAATACCTTAGTGTGTCTTGGATCTTCTCACATAGTGGAGGATCCCGAGCTCCATCAGTCATGAAGGCTTCTGGGCCTGCCGCCGGTTATACTGGAGCCACCTCCGCCACCATTGAGGTGGAAGCTAGACCAACAAGGGTATTTCGAAACAACTGGGTTGTAAACCATTGTGCCCGAACAACTCCTGGAGGAATCAACCACCAATCTTGGTTTGGTTGAAACCCCAACCACTGATACTTGGCCATCGGTCAGTGTACCAATCCTATTTTATGAACGCCTGTCAGTGCCTCATACAGCTATGGAAACACACGCTGTTACTTCCTCTGGGAATTCTTCCATTCCCACCACCGTTGCTACCACAGGAGAAGCATCTCCTAACTTGCCCTTGTTGGCAGTCCGGGCCACCATGGTCTCGGCCGCAACTACGTCGCACAGTGGACCGACCCCATCTATCGTGGTGGCCACAAATCCTTTCACACCTAGTGCGACAGGCTCTCCATTCTCATACGGTATGCCTAGTTCAGGCACAAGTCCTACACTCACTCACTCCACTTTACAGACTTTGGGTCTGGGGGCAGGGAGCTCTACCGCTCCTCTGCAAGGTCAACTTGGGGGCATTCCTGTCCCTTTTAACACCTTTCCTTATGTTGGAGGTCATATCTCTCCTTCGTCCCCTTCGCTTGGTGGTCTGCATCAACAGTCCACCGGGCAACCTGCACACACGAGTTCATTTGGAGCTGGGAGTCAAGGAACACCTGCGCAAACTATGACGGTTGGTTCATCACTATTTGTTTGGAACAGGATGTTTGGTAACAACACTTTCGCATCCACCGCTTTCCCATTTGGGGGCACTCCCATTTTTGGACAGTCTACTCCAACGCAGGGTACTATTCTTGTGCCGGGGGCACACATAGCAAGACTTTGGAACTCAGGACAAGGATTCGTTCCCTCCTCTAGAATGTCATTCTGGGGTAATTCTTTCCACAGTCAATGGAACCCTGGATAGACTTCTATGCCTCTCCCATCAGGACCGGCATGGGGTAATCCTTCCCAAAGTCCATCACACATGATGAATGCCCAACATCCTATGTCCTTTATGGGGAATCAGCCAATGATGTCTCCACAGATGCAAAATGCTTACGCTGGTTAGGACCATGGTTTCTACTAGAACTCAAGCTAGTAGCCAAACTTTTCCTGGAAACCTGGTGCCAGTCAAACTCCAGGACCCTTTTCCCCCGGCTATCAGCAGCAACCCAAACTACTATTCCTGGTGACGTTACACTTGCCAGATTTGACAAGGTTGTTAAATGATCCCATCTGTCACGATCCACGTTGGCCTCCTATGCCAACAAAGTTGCCTTCAGACATTACAAAGTTCAAGGCCAAGCCTAACGAAGATCCAGGTGATCACATGACTACTTTCCATCTTTGGTGTTCATCTAACTCATTGAAAGATGACTCCATCCAGTTGCGATTGTTTCAACGCACTCTTATCGGGAGTTCCGTGAAATGGTACATCGAGCTCGATTGCTCGTGATACTCTTCTTTTGGTGAACTGGCGATGGCCTTCCTTAACCATTTCTAGTTATTTGTGAGATACGACGCTGGCACAAAGATGCTTGCCAATTTCGAATAGACAACAACGGACCATATCTCTGATCATATCCGAGAGTGGAGACACCGAAAGAGTCTAATCAAAGTACCAGTCCCACCATCATTCCTGCTTGAGTGGTTCCTTAAGTGTTTAGTCCCACAATTATCCAAAGACGTCGCGACTTCAGGCATTTTCTCTGAAGAAGATGCCATCATGAGGGCTCAACAGTTTGAGCTTATTTATTCTCAGTCTGGTTTATTATACAACATCCTGCCGGATGCACCATGATCGATACTGGATAAAACTAGACAGAGAGCTAGACCACATGCTGATGGTATTGTTGGTTCAGCACAAACCAAGCCTGCTGAGCAATTGACAAAACAATTGCAACAGTTATCTATACAACACTCAGCGGCCAGCCAGACTACTACTTTGGCTGCTCCTCGTACCCAAACGTCGGAAGTACACTCCGTGCAGATGACTAACCCAAAGGCCACCCAGCAACCTGAAGGGAAGAAAAAACAATGCAAGAAGGGTAAGGGAGAGAAAAAACCCACTGATAATTCTGGCGAGGGTACCACGGAAAAACGAAAGGAAAGGTATCTGTGCAACTTGTGTGCGGAAGACCACCCGACCCATCTATGTCCTCGACTTGTAGAGGCCCAAAAGTTTGTCACACAGCAACAGCAAGCCGTGTTGACTAATCCCTTTTAGCATGGGAAAAATTTAACTCAAGCCTCTACAAGTGCCGAAGGGGGCAGCCAAGAAACCTGCCCTCCCCCAAACAATTCCTCATCCATGAATGTATATATGGTTAGGGGTGATGCTTTAATAATGACTAGAGCGCACGACTATAGTAAACCAAGTGCCTCTAAGAAGGGTAAAGAAGCTGAGATCCATCTCTTCCTCTACAGATCGAGAAGACGTTGGGTGAAACAATGACACGCATTCCAAAAGGTGCATTTAAGAAAGCTTCTCACAACCCAAATGCAAGGGCTGCCTAGAATTACTCTGTGGTGGAAGATTTATCACAAACCCCTTGTGTGATGTCCGCTTTGGAGGTCCTCCAAAGCTTCCCTGCTCAGAGGAAAGCCTTGTTAACTGCTTTAGGCTCTACTGAGACTTGTAACCCGGGTACCATCATGCTAGATACAACTGACTTAAAACCTCGTTTGCCTTACCACGTAGCGTTTCAGATAGTAGTGGCTCATCCCACGAAATTTTTTACACACAATATCTTTCGCACGGTGGTTGACGGGGTGCCTCGACATGCGTTATGTCGTTAGCATGTTGGAAGGCCATTGGTCAGCCCGCTTTGTCTCCATCACCTACTCTCCTCATGGTGTTCGACGGTCGTTCTTTTCAACCACATGGCATCGTTCCTTCTTTCCCTGTACAGTTAGGCGGGAAGACCGTGTGCGTCAAAGTAGAGGTAGTCAATGCCCCCCTGGACTATAATATCTTGTTAGGACGGAGTTGGACTTATGCTATGCAAGCTGTGGTTGCTATATTTTTCGAGTCTTGTTGTTTCTGCATGAGGGTCGGATAGTGACCATCGATCAATTGTCCTTCTCTAGACCTGACCCAGCTTTGGGGGCATCCACGGTTCCCATGATTGATAATCCTTAGCCCGGTGTCATTAACGTAGGAGTTGGTTTGTGCCCATCCTTGATGGGTACCTTCGATTACCCACCTCCTCATGACAATGTCAAGTTTATATCTAATCACCACAAGGCTGATATTTTTCAAGTTTCGTCATTCCGCACGACTTACTTTGAGGATCCGTGGATTCTTCCTTCCCCATCAGCCACAATGGATGAGACAGGACACTCCGGCATGTCCATGCCCTTGTCGGCTGCTGAAGTAGCATACTCTTTAGTCCAGCAAGCTTCAACTAACCCTGATCTGACTCCCGCACAAGAGTTGGGTCCACCTCTAGAGCCTATCTGGGCTCAGGGTTCTCTTGCTACCACCGATTCATTAGACTTAGTCTTGCCTTCTGACGAAGCAGTAATTGAAGCAATGACTAGTCCGGACAAACCTTGGGAGGATGTTCATCACAGATCATATTTCCTTCCAAAGTTAAGCCGAATCAAAGTAGGAGAATTCACCATGACTATGACTGGAGATAGGTCTTTTCATACTAATCTCTTAGCTACACACAAGATCTATGCTAAAGGAAATATCGCAACCATTACTGAAATGATACCTACCAATATCTTCAGAACCCCTGGCATTATAGATAATGTTTTCATCGGAGCATACAGCTCCCCTGAGGAGATGCCAGGCATCGACCCACAAAGAGTCTATCACGAGCTAACTTTGTTGTTTTTCAAGCTCGCTTTGAGATCCGAAAGCAACATCCGGCGAGACTGCATTTATGCTTTTCAATCTCGTCCAGATTAACTGAGAAAAGTAACCATTATGGAGTCTTCTTTAAGCCCTTTTCAGACTCCTTAAAGATGAAAATATTGTTGAGTGACCTTGTTTCTTCACACTCGTTAAATTGGTCCAGAAGAACGTTCCTTAAACGCGTCTCCTTTTAAGCCCTTTTCAGACCCTCTAAAAATGAAAAGATTGCCGAGCAATCTTGTGACCTTTCATGCTCGTTAAACTGAAATTTGAAGTTGTGTCTGTCCGGCGGTAGTTTACCCCTTTTTCGGTCCGAACGGTCAACTGTACGAACAAAGGTATACTCTATCGAATTCCCATTCTTTAGAAGAGTATTCTCAGGTATAATTTTATTCCTTTTTCGGGCCTGAGGAACTAAATTTTCGAAAAGGAAACCCCCGCGGAGTCCATAGTTAAGCTCTTTTCAGACTCCCTAAAATTGAAAAGATCACTGAGTGATCTTATTCTTTCACACTCGTTAAAATGGTCCAGAAGAACATTCTTGACAGAGTCCATAGTTAAGCTTTTTTCAGACTCCTTAAAGTGAAAAAATAGCTGAGTGATCTTGTCCTTTTCACACTCGTTAAAATGGTTTTGAATTGACGTCTAATCGGTGCTAGTTTATCCCTTTTTTGAACCGATTAGACTATTGTCGAAAAAGGTACCCCAATGGAGTTTCCTTTTATGCTTTTTTAGACTCTCTAAATATGAAAAACCACCGAGCTTACCTTCTCTGGGCTCGTTAAACTTACATCGAAGGACGTTACCATTGTGTGTTCTATCAACCGCATTTGCATACCTTATCCATTAGCCTTGTGACAGTTTGCATCTGCGTCTTAACACCTTTGGCCACTGGAGGATTTTTCCCGAGTATCATTTTACCAGAACATCAGTCTTGTCCTTCTGCCTCGAGCTTGTATGTTTGCAGTACTCGTTCCTCCATTGTAATGTAATACTCCTTTATTCTTTTTCAAAATCATCAAAAAGAACAAAAAAAATCAAATATACCCCAAAAAGAGGATGGGAAAAGTATTTTCTTTATTGGCAGCATAATGAGTCACCCTTGGATGAAGCACATTTGTCCATTTGATCATCAAACTATGGGATGTAGTACGACCTTAGGAAGATTTTTCTTGCTATACAGAGTTGTGTCCTCCACCGTTTGGTTACTCTTCCAAACATATGGAGAGTTTGTGTTGCCTCCTGCTTCATAGACTTATGATTAACAGATATGTTGCCTGAGTCTTATCATTTGTTGTGCTATTATCCAAGGGAATTTTGTCACTAAGCCTGAGTCGGCCCCTCTGCAATATGTCTCTTGTCCGCATACCCGGCCATCCTGAATGTCCAATCAAGTCCTTGTTCGAAATCACTGAAGCCTTCAGTCCGATCATCAAGATTATCAAGTCCATAACCGACG
>ML780253.1:510059-533721 GCA_009831015.1 Picea engelmannii
TACCGCAGATCTCCCACTGTAACAAGGCTTATCACAGTCCCGAGCCAAACCCTTGACGACAAAGGCATCCCCCTGAAGCCAATAAAGCTCTGATACCAAATGTAAATTCTAACCTTGTACAATATCTACTGCAAATCGATATTTCGAAAAGAACAGAAAAGATACAATGGAAAATACAAACATTACACAGAGATTTTTCACCTAGAAACCCAAACTGGGAAAACCAGCATATATTATATTCATACAATTGTGTTACATTGTTTACAATACAATATACATATAGGAGCCAGCGGCATCCAAAAACCCTAACCCAATGACCTGGATTAGTCCAAAACCCTAATTCCTTAACTGGAAATAGAAAACCATCGGCAAAAAACCATGTGCCGAAAAACCACCTAATATCATGTGGTCCCGAAAATATGTCGTCCCGGAAATATGTCGGCCCGGCGAAAATATGTCGGCCTGAAAAAAAAAATTCGGGGGCGCTACCCCTGAACCCCCACGTGGGGGGCTCTGCTCCCCTGCACCCCCCTCTAACCCCCTTGCACGCCCGGCACAGGCGCTCAGACACTACTACTCGTGCAAAGAATATAACACATACCCAACATGTATCAATTCTCTAACTTAACACATGCAACCTACATGCACACATGGATGATATACTCAATGACTATGACACAATGCAATCCGATATGTTTTGCTTGCATGAAACATACATGACATTATGCATGCAAAACAAGCAATTTCCAAATCACAATTGCATATCAAGTTACATTACACATGGGGTGATGATATTAGTGAAAAAACATGTAACAATTTTGGAGCATATGCATTTTGAAGAAAACAATGTTGAGATGGTGCTCGCAAAAGTATTTCTCCATGCATCAGAAATTGTAATACTGAATCTCTATGTTTCTCCACATGCAGCATTCTCCAACGTACTAAATGTTATTTCCAATGCATTAGAGAATTTGCATCTGAACGAAACCATTGTCATTGTAGGAGACTTCAATATTGACATGCTACAAAATAATGCTAGAACAAAGAATTTGAAAACTACACATGCAAATACAGTCTCCGATTTCTTTTGGACAAGATAAACCATGTACAAAACACACTTATTGACCATGTATGGTCAAATGTGCCCATTTCTCAATACAACATCTTTGTCTTAGACACATATTGGTCTGATAATGATACAATTGGTATTGCACTTGAATTATGAGATATACATCGAACGTATTGCAAAATCATATTTCTATGTTTTAAAGCATATCTGTCTAGCTTGTTGTAGAAAACCAAGTTATCCAACTTCTTAGTTTTCCCTGGCTTGTAATTGATTTTGGACACAATATTTTTACACAATTTTTTATATATACACAAACATGGATGAACAAAAAAAAAAACAGGTACATTCTTCTAACACTATCTGTTACTCTATTCCTTTTATTCTATTTTATTTATTGTATGTACATATTCCTTGTTTTTCCTTACATGTCAACTTATGTTCATGTTCATTTTGTTTTGTACTTTTTTTCATTGAAACAAATAGGAAAACTAGACAAGGAAAAGAACTCTTAACTAGAAATGTAGAAGAATACATGTAAAGGAGCATACTTCTACCCGTATTCTATATCCAATTGTTTTTTATTTACTCTGTCTATACTTGTTCCACTGGTTTTCAACTCTTATGTTATTTTTTTCCTTGCATACTACATATCTTCCTGTATATTAACTTATCTTCATGTCAATTGTATTTTTTTGTGCTGCTATCTTGAAATAAATAAATTTGAACTCCATATTTTTTTCATGTGTTCCTATGTAGCAACTTGCTTTCATGTCCATTGTATTCTCTGTATTGTTGCATTGTAAAAATAACAGACTAATTGAACACAAGGATGGAGCCTTATCTGCCACAACTGAGAAAGCTAGAGTATAGTCTTCCAAAAGGTATGGCTACGGTTGTGCCATAGAAAATACAATGTGTATGCCTAATGCACATCCATATCAAGTATGAACAATATACACATGTTCATAGCCACTGTCTCAGAAGTGACATGGACATGGGTAGTGAACCATCGCAAACATCAACACAACGACAATGCCAAAAGTAAGGATTCATAGATTACACTCTTTCTATAGTTACAAAACAAATATTCGTAGTTATTTATTCTACTATTCCATGGTAAAAATGTTTATGTCGTTTACACCACATGGTTTTTAGTTCACAAGAACTATCGACAAGTAGAAGTGAAACCTCCATCATAGTACAAGTTCTAGAGACTAAGAGGTATGGTTACAAAAACTTTGATCTGCATACATTGTCCAATTTGTTCATATATTGGATATTTTCATATTTTAGAATATGCTTGCATGTAAGAATGCCAAATCATATATTTTTTCTATTGCTTGTTGAAAAAGATATAAACAACATCTCTTTTAACTTGAACAAAGGTATGTTGAGCTCCATCTATATTCCATGGCTGATATTTTTTTCCCATATTTGATGTGTTTTTATCGCTTGATAATTATCAGACTAAGTGTTGTTGTGTGAGGCATATAGTTCTTTGCTCCCTTTCTTTTTCCTCTTTTATACTTACATGTTTTCCCTTTTCTTCTTCCCCTCTATTATCCATTTTTGGTTCTATACTTAGTCCCATATCTATGCTCATGGATTCCTGGGGTGGCAGAGTGATAAATAATATGTTCATATATATCTTCACATCATGAGTCTGACCGACCACCGTTCATTTGCATACTTAGCCAATTTTATGGCCACGGGTTCCTGTGTAAATGCCATCGAACTCTCATGCCCTGTGTTTGGGGTATACATCTTGCACGCAAAACTTCGGTGATCTCCAATTTAACCCCAAACTCCTCGAACTCCCAAGCCTCACTCTACCTATGATGACTCCATCTGAATTCTTTCATATAAGTGTGCCAAGTCATATATTTTGTCTATTTCTTGTTGAGATAGATATAAATAACATCTCTTTTATTTTGAACCAGGGTCTGTTGAGCTCCAGCTATATTCCATGGATGAAAGTGTTTTTCCCATAGTTGTTGTGTTTTGATCGCTTTATAATTATCAAACTAAGTGTTGTTGTGTGAGGCATACAATTATTTTCTCCCTTTATTTTTCCTCTTCTATACTTACTCATTCTTTCCTTTTCTTCTTTCCCTCTATTATATGTTTCTGGTTCTATACTTAGTTGCATATTTATGCTCACAGGTTCCTATCATGGCAGAGTGAGAAATTTTATATCCATCTATTTATTCACATCACATGTCCAATCGACTGTCATTCATTTCCATACTTAGCCAATTTTATTGCCATGGGTTCCCATGTAGGCACTATCGAACTCCCATGCCCCATGTTCAAGTATACATCTTGCACCCAAAACTTCGGTGATCTACAATTTGACCCCAGACTCCTCAAACTCGCAAGCCTCACTCTACCTATGATAACTATGTCTGACCTCCCCACCTTTCCATACTTAAGACCAAGTTTTGTTGTGTGATGCATTAAGCTCTTTGCTCCCTTTATTTTTCCTCTTCTATACTTGCCTGTTTTTCCCTTTTCTTCTTCCCCTCTATTATTCATTTTTGCTTCTATGTCGCATGTGTTACACATGAAATTTGCACACCTAGGTACCTCGCCCTAAGTGTTGTAAAGTGTCATATAAGTGTCTCATACACCTTGACACCATGTAATAACCTATGTCACAATACCTAGTCAATGTGGAGGAGGGATATATTACATGAAGGGGAAAATACCAAGTACACATGAATTATTATTAATATTCATGGAAAATAAATTGTTTAAGTGTGAGAGCCAAGTGAACATGAATTATTATTAATATTCATGAAAAATAAAGTAATTAAGTGTGAGAATCCACCTCACATTTGGTTTCCTATATTTTAGGGAAGGTGGAGGATCTCATGGATGGTTGAAATATTTCCTCCTTAAAATCCTTGAGAGATATTTCCTCCCCAAAATCCTTAAGAGATATTTTCTCCCTAAATATCTTAGAGATCCCTTTCTTAGTGGATCTGATGAGAGATCCTCTCCATGGTGGTTAAGCCTCCAAATCCTATATAATGAGGGCTTTCCATGGAAGAGGGAGGATAGAGTTTGAGAGAAGCACCTAACTTATGATCTCATAAGGAAGGGATGGAGATTGAGAATTACACCAAACTTATGATCCCATAAGTGAGATGCCATTGAAGAATAATCAATGTAGATTACTTCAACAACGAGGTTGGACAAGGAGAGATGGAAGAAGTTGCTACACCTTCATCAAAGGATTGTAAGTACTCTTCATTTGTTCTCATTAATATACATACATGCTTGGCCTCTTTCTTTCAAGTATCTGTTTGTTCCACATAAACTTGTCTCTAGTAGATAGATCCTTATTTGAGCTAATATTAGTAGAATAGGAAGCTTGTTGTATCTTTGTTTGTTCTACAAGAACTATCAAGGATTTTGGGATTGAATCTCAACTTGGACTTTGCGAGGACAAACTCCATTTAAAAAGGTACACTTTTCTTCTTTCTCTTCATTCATTAGCTTAATTAGATCTAAAAGGATGTCAATGACCAATGATAGCACACTTTATGTCTTGGTTTTAGGGGTCTAGATACCAAAATGGAATCCGCTTGTCCGCAGGAGGATTCACCTATAACAACATGTATATGCTCGCGGGTTCTGGGGGTTGCAGACTCAAAAATTCTATATCCATCTATATCTTCACATCACGAGTCTGACCGACCGATGTTCATTTCCATGCTTAGCCAATTTTATGTCTGCTAGTTCCTAGCTAGGCCCTATCGAACTCTCATGCCCCATGTTTGGACTATACATCTTGCAGCCAAAACTTCAGTGATATACAATTTGACCCCAGGCTCCTTGACTTCGCAAGCCTCATTATACCTACAAGCTTGTTGAAATAGACATAAACATCTCTTTGGACTTCAACCAGGGTCTGTTGAGCTCTAGCTATATTTCATGGCTGAGAATGTTTTTCCCATAGTTGATGTGTTTCTATCGCTTGATAATTATTAGACAAAGTGTTCTTGTGTGAGCCATAAAGTTTTTTTCTCCCTTTCTTTTTCCTCTTCTATATTTAGTCACATTTCTATTCTCGTGGGTTCCTGGGTGGTGGACTGACAAATTATATATCCATCTATATCTTGACATCACGAGTCCGACCAACTGTCGTTTGTGTCCTTACTTAGCCAATTTTATGGCTGCGGGTTCCTAGGTAGGTGTTATCGAACTCTCATACCCAGTGTTCGAAGTATACATCTTGCACCCAAAACTTGGGTGATCTACAATTCGATCACGACCTACTCAAATTAGCAAGCCTCAATCTGCCTAAGATGACTCCGTCTGACCGCCCCACATTTCCATACTTAGTGATTTCTTCAAAGTTTTGTAGGTTCACAAAAGTATCAAAGCATTTTTCGCTACCCTCCATCCCTGCCACCTTCGCCCCTTCCCAATGCACATTAATTATGCTTTTAATAGTGACAACTCACCATATATTTTCGAAAAGGTTGGCATTAATAAGCACAAAGCTTGAGGACATCTCCCATTAAAATGCATTAATGGGAGAATATTATGGAATCTGATTAGTTTCTTTCTGTCAATATTCAATTGGCAAAACATTGTGGGTTATTTTAGTTTTTTTAAGGCATCATCATAGCAAGAATGCAATAGTGTGCTAGCCCACTGTCATCTACAATGGTGTTGACATGATGCCCCTCTTTAGTATTGTTCATATATTACAGCTTCACATATTTGAGAGTATGCTTGCATATGAAAATGTTGATCCACCCTTCAAATTTGAACATGGTTTGCATTTGAGCCACAAAAAATACTAATAAAATAAAATAATATGAACAATGTTTAAGTAAATATAAACAAATTATCTTCTAACTTGAACCTGATTTTGTTGAGGTCCAGGTATATTACATAACTGACAATGTTTTTCCCATAGTTAATGTTTTCGATAGCCATTTCCCGTATTCGTGCTATCGAACTCTCATGCCACCTGTTCTGTGATTTACATCTTGCACCCAAAACTTATGTTATATACAATTCAACCCCAGATTCCTCAAACTCGCAAGATTCAATCTACCTGTGATGAGTTTGTCTGTGTTCGTCTAACCGCCCCACCTTTTCATACTTACTCAATTTCCCTGCCTTCTTCTCACACTTTCCCAATGCAAATTGATTATGCTTTTATTAGATTCGAAATGATTGGCATTAATGAGCGAAAAGTTGGATGCCATCTCCCATTAAAATGCATTAAACAAATATTTATAGAATATTATATTACCCTCCTCCAGTATTCATTCTAAATACTATCACATAATTACTGCCACATGTAGCAATTGAAACAAATCTTCATCAAAACATTAGCTTTTATCACAGGCACCCCACGTGCATCCCAGTCATCTGAAGTGAGCCATATTTGGATCCATCAACTAAACCTCTGCATTATGGAATTGGCAGAGGTCAATATTATGGCATCTGTTTTTTTTTTTTTTTTTGTGGATCTTGAGCTTGGTAAAATCGTTATTTACTTTAACTTTTTGAAGGCATTGTACCCCGCCTTTCCACACTTAGTCAATTCTTCACCTTCTATTGTCACAGATTTACAGGTTCCCTGTTGAAATAATGTAACTGCAAAGTGTATTCTTATTATTATTTGATATATTATTCATTGGATCAATCTCCATTGTGGATTGATCATGTCGGCTATTGTAAAAGACCAAATCCCCTTCTGCGGATTGCTCATAATGTAATTGTAATAGAATAAAGAAGAAGTTGGCCCCATAATATATCAAAGAGGCCCCAAAATAAAATAAAGGTGGTTATAACCACCTAGAAGAAGAAGTCGGCCCTGCCAGTGAAAAGACACTTTCACACGTGCTAGAATTGTATAAATAAGGAGGCTAGCACCTCACTTAGACACACACTCACTTGTTAATTGAGAGACAAGTTTTGGAGTTGTAANAGAGAGAGAGAGAGAGAGAGAGAGAGAGAGAGAGAGAGAGAGCGAGAAGAATCTTTGGGAGAGGACTTTCTGTATTTGTTTGAGTTATCTGTTGGCATTGTATTGGTTATTGATCCGTAGGATCTTTTAAATGAATATGGTTGAGTTTTAATTTTGCATGCGTTAATTAACCATTTGAGAATTTAGTGAAAGAGTGAGGAAAGAAGAGGAATTATAACTGCCAAATACACATATGAAGATCTGAAATGAATAATAGATAGCAAACCATAAACACGCAGATTGATAACGGAGTTCAGCACAACTTTTGCCTACGTCTCTGGGCCTTTTCTCTATGGGGGAGGCTTTTTTATTTCTGCTCAAGTGCTCAAAATTACATCTTTGCAATGCCAAATGGCTACAAGACTGATCTGGTCTTGTTCTCCCAGATCTCTAGAACCCTACAAAGAAAACGACATGCAAAATTGATGCTCCAAGCTCCCAGAAACGATCCGACAGCGTCTCCACCTCAAAGGCTTCCCTGCATCAAACTGACTTTGGCTTGGCTTTTCTTCAGCATAAATCTGCTCTGAATGACTGCCCATGGCCTCCAACAGGCCTAGTTTATATAGGCTTGGAGTTGGTTTCTCAGCTCCAACTTCCTCCAAGAATTTGGCCTCCAAAAATGCCCAATATCCCCCAAAAATGGAGAAAATCAATTAAAAATAGGCATTATAACAATAAAAAATACAAATTATTATATCAAAACCCACTTTTAATAAAGTATTGGGCCGCAGCCCCCGAACCCCGGGTGCGCGCCCCTTTGGTGTGGTCATATTGGCGCCATATGGCCACACCCATAGCGTTGCCCCCCCTATTCTCTGCTCAAGCCCTGGTCTTGTGGCGTGCCATATGGCCACGGGGCTAATAGTCTAACCCCCGCCTGGCGCCCTCGTTGAACAGCTCCGGTTCTATTGGCGTTTGGATAGGCCTGTGGGTTATAACCATGCGCATCCGTTATGGAATAGCCCTCGAGCATATGGTATGGTCGTGTTGTCGCGGTGGGCTGGGGCTAAGCCCCGACCCTTTTTCCCGCTGTTTAAACTTTCATATCAATTTAAATACAAAATATGCCATTTGGTTTACAAGAACCACCGGTGGGGCGGGTGGCTAGCCCAGCCCTGCCAGTCCTTTCGGTCACCCGGAGGTCGCGGGTTCAATCCCCGGTGACACACCAAACCAATTTTACATTGAAATCAAAAAACCAATAATACGGTGCCACGTGGCAGCCCGTGACTGGGCCACGTGGCACCTTACCAACCAACCGAATCATGACACGCGTCAACCCCTGATTGGACCACGTACTTGCCACGTCGACTCCGCCGTACTGCCACCTGTCAGCCGCTGTACTGCCCAATCATCTGCCGCATCAGTCTACCACATCAGCTGCTGATGTCACCGTGCCACGTGTCACCCTTTCAGTGGTGACACATGTCACCTCAGTACTGGTCCAACTGTACCTCCATACGATCGAATCCGCCTTCCACGTGTCGCATCCTGGTGCTGCCACATGTCATCCTCTGATGCTGCCACGTCATATTATACCACCATGTCAACTGTACGAACCTGCCACGTCATCTGTACGGACCTTCCATGCCAGATATACGGACATGACACGTGGACTGTACGGACTATACAGTCATCCCTTTTTTTCCCTATTTGACTTTTCGGACAGAACGCGATATCTCTCCATACGGACTCCGTTTGACAAAGTAAATATACCACCGGAATTAGGAAAACGAACCGGACACAATGGCACAGGTTTCGTCGCATTCCGAGCACTTTCATTTTTGAGCATTTTTCAAGCCCTATCAGGCTTCTGGATCCGATTTCGGATCAATTATCTATAATAAGGAAGTTTTGCTAGGTTTTCTTCCCCATGAGGGTTTCCCAGGATAAATGATGTGTCTCTTGTGATTGTGTATTTCTCAGTGATTCTATATTATTCTATTGTTATCTATTGAAATGAAAATAACTATAATAATGTCTTAAACATTAACATGGTATCAGAGCCACGCTGAAGAGAGCATCTTTCACAAGAGAAAAGTGAAAAATGTCACTGTTGTCGTACATGCAAATTAGGGATTTTTGTTGGTAAGGTATTTCAGCCCTAAAACCATCTAGAAAAGTCTGCCCTCTCTCAAGGATCATTTTGGCACCTTCAGTGCAACTTTTCAGTGGCTAGATCTCCTAAAAAGTGAAACCCTAGTTTCACAAAGTACCAGAAGTACCAGAAAACCAGAGTACCAGAAGTACTAGAGTACCAGAGGTACCAGAAAACTAGAAGCACCAGTCAATAAATCCACAGATCAATTTTGGAGGGGTAAAAGTTGGATTTTCTCAGATCCGAGCACACCAGGATACTTTCCTCAGCCAAGCACACCTCCTGGTAAATTCAAAATTTGATTTTGAACACTTTCATTTTTTGGACACTTTCCCAACTTCAGGTAAAAGATGTCTGAAAGAGTTAATCTTGTTGACAAGTTAGAAGGTGTGGAAAACTTCCGTGCCTGGAAGTATAGGATTGGCCTCATTCTTGAAGAGAATTAATTAGCAAGATTCATCAAATAAGAAGTGTCAGAGCCTGACGATGCTACAGGAAAATCAAAGCACCAAAAGGACACAATCAGAGCCAAAAGAATCATTGCAGATTCAATCAAAGATCACATGATTCCCTATGTGTCATCAAAGAAGACTCTGAAAGAAATGTTTGATGCCCTAAACAGACTATATGAAGGAAATAATATAAACTGGAAGATGAATCTTAGAACTCATCTCAAGAATACAAGAATGCAAAAGGGAGAATCAATCCAAGAATATTTCTCCAGAATATACCAATTCAAAGAACAACTAGAAGCAATCAGAGATACTATAGATGAAGACAAACTTATAATGACGACCCTAAATGGTCTCATAAGATCATGGGATGCATTCATCCAAACAATTTGTGCCAGAATGGAGAAACTAAAGTTTGATGTTCTATGGGAAGAATGCATTCAAGAAGAAATAAGAGTAGGTGATCGAGAGGCTTTACTAGCAAGAGATCAAGATCAAGCCCTAGATACTCACACTAAAGGATGAAGGAAGAAGTCCTACTTCCAGAAAGAGACTTATAAAGAGTCTGAACCCCCAAACAAATTCAATCATAAAGAATATCATCCAAGGAGATTTTAGAAGAAAGGACAACGAAAGGAAAGCGATTACTCATCTGTACTATGCTACCATTGTGACAAGATGGGACACATTGTGAAGTTTTTTCCAGCAAGACGAGAAGAATACAAGAGGAAACATAAGAGGCACCATGCCCATGCAGTTGAAGATGAAGAGCCACCCGCAAATATAATAAGAGAACAGATCAAAGACTATGTCTTAATCTCGGCCCTCTCAGGATCGGTAACACCTGGAGAGGACACTTGGCTCATTGATAGTGGTGCATCAAAGCACATGACAGGTCAAAGAGACATTCTCTCTTGTATTTCAGAAAAAAAGTTTTCTCAGAAAGTGACACCTAGAGATGATTACCAATATCCCATCAATGGAGTGGGAGAATCAAACTACAAGCTTAAATAAGAAAATTCTATGAAGATGAAGGAAGCACTCTATGTACCAGGTTTGACAAAGAACCTACTCTCCATTTCATCTTTAGAAAAGAAAGGCTTCATATTTGCCTTTATATATGGAGAAGTTCTTATGTGGGCTAAAGGAGAAACCATAAAAGAAGCAATCATCATTGGAAAAGAAGAGAATGGTTTGTATAAGCTAAAGGGTCACTCAGAAGCTGCCATGACCCAAGCCATTGAAAATCTATGTGAACTTTGGCATAGAATACTAGCTCACATTAACTAGAAGGTGCTACCATACTTATGCAAAGTGGTCACAGGTTTACCAGAACTCAAGGTTGACCATGAAGGCATATGCAATGGATGTGCACAAGGGAAGAACATCAAGAACCCTTTTTCGAAGAGAGACAACAAAGCAGAAGGAGTCCTAGAACTCATTCATTCAGATGTGTGTGGCCCAATGCCATCATCCTCCATTAGTGGGTATGTATACTATGTATCATTTATTGATGAGTATTCTCATAAGACCTGGGTGTATTTTTTGAAACCTAAAGATGAAGTGTTCAACAAATTCAAGGAATTCAAAGCCTTGATAGAGAATCTTTCTGAAAGAAAGATAAAGATACTCAGGTCAAACAATGGAGGAGAATACACCTCAAAAGAGTTCATGAACTTCTGTAAAGATGTTGGGATCAAGAGGGAACTCACTACTCCCTATAATCCTCAACAAAACGGTGTAGATGAAAGGAAGAATAGAACGATAATGAAAGCCATGAAGACCATGATCCATGATCAAGATCTTCCTATGTGCTTATGGGCAGAAGTATCAATGACAGTTGTATATGTGCAAAATTGATTATCCCATAGTGAACTTGGGTTCAAGACCCCGGAAGAGATATTCACCAGAAAGAAACCATAGGTAATCCATCTCAAAATATTTGGCTGCCCGGTTTTTATACATATTCCAAAAGAGAAGAAAAACAAGTTGGAACCTTCAGGAAAGAAGAGAATATTTGTGGGATACTGTGAGGTCTCCAAGGCCTTCATAATTTATATACTAGGTCACCATCACATTGAGATCAACAGGTATGTGACCTTCGATGAAGATGCAGTGATCAAGAAATCGATAAGATTCCATCTTGAAGAAGTATATGAAGAGGAACCCGTAATCCCCAGAATTTCAGAATCAGTGAAGGAGGTTCCTAGAGCTGTAGAACTAGTGAGGGAAGTCGTAACTTCCCCCGATGAGGAAATTCTGGAAGATCATAAAATAGTAGAATTTCAAGAACCTCCTCAAATGATGATCTTCCATAAGAGAAATCTTGCTTGGGAAAGAGATCTTATTCAATATGGAGAGAAGTATGGTGTTCCTGAAGGAACCACGAGATAGGTGAAGAAACCAAAGCCATTCTCCAGTTATACGACTTTGATGTGTGATCTCCTAGAGAAGGAGCCTACTTTCTTTGAAGAAGCCATTCAAAAGAAAGAATGAGTAGATTCCATGACAGAGGAATACCAATCCATAATAAAGAATGATGTATGGGAAATAGTTCCCAAACCTAAAAGTAAGGACATGGTATCTTCCAAATGGCTCTTCAAAATAAAACATGTTGTTGATGGAAGTATTGAGAAGTATAAAGCAAGATTTGTCACTCAAGGATTTTACCAAAAAGAAGGCATTGACTATGAAGAGACATTCACTCCTATAGCCAGATACACTTCGATCAGGACCATCATATCCCTTGCAACTAAGATTAAGTGAAATTTACACTAGATGGACGTAAAGACAACTTTCCTAAATGGTGTCACCAAAGAGGAAGTGTATATAGTGCAACCTCAAGGATTTGAAGTTGAAGACATGAAGTCTCATGTATGCAAGTTGAAGAAATCCTTGTACAGATTGAAGCAAGCTCCTAGAGCTTGATATGGCCAGGTATACAGTTTCCTGATGATCTTGGGCTTTACCAAGCATAAAGAAGATTCTAACCTCTACTTCAAGGTTATGAACGATGAGACAATGATATTATTTCTATATGTGGATGACTTATTCTGAATCAAAGAATAAAATCTCATCACTGAATGTAAGAAGAGACTCACGTCAAAATTCGAGATGAAAGACCTTGGCCTAATGCATTATTTCTTAGGTCTTGAGGGGTGGCAGAGTCTAGAAAAAATCTTCCTTAACCAAGGAAAGTATGCAGTCAAAATCTTGAAGAGATTTGACATGTCAGAGTGCAAGTCCATGAATACACCCATGGAAATGAAGTTGAAGCTATTGTTCGACACTTCGTCAGAATTGATTGATACCACACTGTATAGACATATTATTGGATCATTGATGTACCTGATGAACACCAGACCAGATATTTGTTTTTCCATGAACACCTTGAGTCATTTTCTGGTAGAACTCAGACATGTTCACCTAGTGGCTGCAAAACATGTGATGAGGTACCAATTATGATGGAGATCATGATTTCACATTGAGTGGGTACATTGATTCAGATTGGGTTGGAAGTGTCTCAGATAGGAAGAGCACTTCAGGATGTTGTTTCAATTTGGGATCAGCCATGATCTCATGGCAGAGTAGGAAGCAATCCAACATTGCTCTCAGCACAGTGGAAGCAAAATACATTGTTGCGTGTTCTGCCAGCTACGAAGCTATATGGCTTTGAAAGTTGTTGACCGATCTATTTGACCTAGAGATGGAAGCAACCATGATCCTATGTGAAAACCATACCTGCATAAAGATGACAGAGAATCTTGTATTCCATGACAGGTCGAAGCATATATAGGTCCGATATCATTACATCCGTGACATGGTGCGGAGAGGAGCCATAAAACTCTAGTACGTTAGCACAAATGAATAGGTTGTCGATGTGTTGACCAAGACTCTATATCATATAAAGTTTGAGCACTTTCGAGATAAGCTTGGTATAGTTCGAAAGGACCTTCCTTGAAAGGGGGAGCAATGATGCGATGAGATGTGACTAGGACTGTGCTTCTGGCTTCATAGTCATGATGTAAAGCTAGTCTAGTATCTTGCTTCCATATAGATTGTTGTGATGTAAAGCAAGATGATGAAATGAAACTAGTATTGTGCTTCCGACTTGATAGTTGTAACGTAAAGCCGGTCTAGTATCTTGCTTCTAGCTTGATTATTGTTGTAATGTCCCCAAGGCCAAGCCCTATTGTAAATCTTTAATTATGAATTGTAATTATGTTTTATAGGCTGGTGAACCAAATTGATATAATCTGGTGGGCTTATGTGATTATTAGGCCAGAGAGCCTAAGTGTTGAAGGCCAGGAGCCTGATTTTGTACATGTAACTATGCACATTATTAATAAAGATAAACATCTCTACATGTGGACCGACCACGATGAATGATTGATGGGGGACTAAGCATCCAAAAAGCTTGGGTAAGGGATTAGGGGCTGGAGCATTGGAAAGAGAGGCTAAGTGTTGAGACTAGGGGCTTAATTCCTTGGGAATAATATTTTAATATTATTCCAAAAGCTATGTTAAATGTGATGTTTTTATCCTAATTTTTTTGGAAGGACGAGTGACTTCCAAATAGGAAGGAACAAGCTTCATGGGTGACAAGTGTCAACCCAAGCGCATGTAGTTAAAACTGTTGAGTTGAGCCATGATGGGGATTCCTCCTCCATTCTACCATTGACTGTCTGAACGTGAATCTCGTCTGACCTCTACAAACATACCCTCACACAACTTTGAAACCCAAAGGTCTGTGCTGATTTCTGGAGGAGCTGGTACACCCTCTGTTTGAACCATCGAGTCTGTGTTCGACCTCTACATGGATTGTGTTGGCTATCGGAGGTCACTCCTGGATTGCTAGCAGAAGCAGAGACCGACTCCCATTAGTTTAATGTCACGATTTGTTTAAAGGGTGATCAAATGGAGGAAAACTCAGAACAACATCGTATCAACTCAGAAACCAGACCAGGCATGCATGAACGAGTGAGGTCTTGATAAACTCCAAACAATGAGTCATAGTAAAAGGGTGAGTAGGTGGAAGACTTACATAGGAAGGGTGCAAGGTCTATCATAGACATCCAGTTCGTAACAGACTGGAGGAGAAAGCATTCAAACACAAAGTCTCTTTATATTCAAACACAGAGAACCAGAGAATACATAAATGTTACGACAAATCCTTTAGCATAACACAAATGCAACAATCCACGCGAATCATTCGATCGTGAACTCTCCAGCACGAGACAAAACATAGATGGAAAAGGAGAACTGTTTGTTATAAACCAAGAAATCTCAATCAGAGAGGCATAACCAGGAAACCAGAATGGCGCTGAAACTTTACAGTCGGGAGCTTAGCTCTACCATCGATAGATACAAAAATGGAAAAAATGCCTACATATACTCAAAATAGCAACAACAGCGGAACCAAGAAACTGCATTGAAAGCTTTGCGTCTGCATGGCTTCTGACACTCTGCAGTCGTAATCTTTGAATGATCGTGCAACTTATGTCAGACATGATCAGTCTTCTGACAGTTACATCGGCGAATCGACGTGCCTTTAATTCTTTTCAGGACATCCCCATTATGGCGGAGACGATGTCTAACCACCACCAACCACCTCATTAACTGCTTTCTTGGGATTGAGGACGATCTGGCCAACTCAGCACTTCGAGATATGGAAGACTTCTCGCGCTGCCACCTAGAATAACTGAATAGTTTAAGGGACAGGTAGGGAGGCCAGCGCAGAGGATGAGGTGCATGACAGGAATGGTGGTGTCGGGCTATAAGGGCGTGGAAGAAGTGACGAGATGAGAGAAGGATGACGGAGGACGATTCATGGCGGAAGACATCAGGTGGAAGGGAGGAATACAGGAGGAATGAATTTGCCTTCGGGTGAGAGGCTGACATGGAAAGGAACGGGACACGTGGCAAGTAGTGAGTGGATGATGAGAAGAAGGGAGGTGGATGGATGACACATGGAAGCAGGAGAAAGGTGGAAAGAGAGATGACATGACGGGAGAAGGGCCCACATTGGTTAAGCATAGGGCAGCTGAGAAGGGCGGGGCTGCACGAGCGTCGTTGATCTGGGCACCTCAATCATGGCCGTCGGGAAGCTGCATACCTGATTCTGGACCCCCCCCCTCCGTTTAAAGGTAGAAAGGAGGGGGGGGGTCTGGAATGGTCTTCATAGCCATTGATCTGGGTGCACTGATCTGAGCCGTTGGAGAGGTGCGCCCCCGATTCTGGACCCCCCCCGCTTAAAGGTAGAAAGGCAAGGGGGGTCCGGAATCCAACGCGTGTCGTTGATCCGGGCACGCGAATCTGGACCACTCAGACTTGCTCGTTGCTTATCATGGGCACATTATCTCCCAAAACTTAGGACAAATGGGTTTTTAACCCCTTCTTTTGTGCTCTGACCCCCCTACAGGAAATATCGCTAACATTTGGCTCCATGGTGGATAGAGTTGTCCCTGTGATGCTCTAAGAACTCTTTTGCAGACTTAGTGCCTTTGCTGTTGGGCTATGGAGTCATTTATTAGTCCAAAAAAACAAAACAAAAACAAAAACAATATTTACAAAACGAAACAAAACGAGCCGACTGCGGCTCACAGAAAACATTTCTTTAAGAAATGCCCATTGACTGGGCCACTAAAAACTTCATTTCCTTCCAGATCCTGCAACCTGTAAGTGTTGTTGGAAAACACTTCAAGGATCTTGAAAGGCCCGAACCAGAGGGCATCAAATTTACTGTGTTTGCCCTTTTCCTGCCTGGGTGCATCCCACTTGAGCACCAGATCACCCTGCTCAAACTCCTTCTTTTTGATTTTCCTGTCAAAAGCCTGCTTGATCTTCTGCTGACGATTGTAAGCTCTATCCATGACCTGTTCTCTGATCTGCTGCACCTCCACCATCTGATGAATTATTCTGAGCACATGGTTAGGTTCCCCCTCATAGTCTTGGAGGAGATTTTCCATAGGCAAGGCAAGCTGAGTGGGAAAGACAGCCTCAATCCCATAAACAAGCTAGAAGGGTGAGAGACCCAGGGATTTCTTTGTTGTCACTCGATCAGCCCAAAGTGCAAATTTGAGCTTTGAGTCCCAGGCCCTTTTATTATCCTCCGATAGACTTTTGATAAGCTTGATTAGACTTTTATTAGAGGACTCTTCCAGTCCGTTTCCCTGAGGATAGTAGGGAGTGGAGTGAATTAGTGAAATTCCAAATTGTTCACAAAACTTGACCAGAGGCTCAGACCGAAATGGGGAATCATTGTCAGTGACAATTTTGCTAGGGCAGTCGAACCTAGCTATGATGTCTTCCAGGAAGCTGATGATTGCTTTGTGAGAAGTGCTTCTGGTAGGGACAACTTCCATACATTTAGTGAAGTAGTCGGTTGCTGTCAAAATCCATCGGTGCTGGCCACTTGAGGGAGGATGAATTTCCCCGATGAAGTCCAATCCCCACTGCTGAAAGGGCGCTGAGACCACTACAGGTTTCAATGGCAGGGATTTGAGCTGCTGCTTTCCTGAGAATTTCTGACATTTGATGCAAGCTCTGATTTCCCTGTAGACATCAGGAAATAAGGTGGGCCAGTAGTACCCAGCTCGGAGGATCTTGTGAGCTGTGGTCTTCCAAAAATAATGGCCTCCACAAAGACTGCTATGGAAGTCGAATATAACTCTCTGGGCCTGCTGCGGGTCCAGACACCTTAGTAATACCCCCAGAGGGTCTTTCCAATACAAGGCTTGGCCAATAAGACAATACCTGACAGCTTTGAGCTTTAAAGCTCTTGCCTTGCTTTTTTCCATCCCATCAGGGGGTCTCAATTCCTGTAGGAAATACATGATATCTTTGTACCAGGGGCATGCTGATAGTGGCACAGTGCTTTGGGAACCCCTGTCGAATGACTTGGCTTGCTCATTGATAAAATTGATTTCCAAGGCTTTATAATTGGATTCAGCCAGTAGCTTGGCCAAACCCTGCCCCTTTATTAGCTTGGTGGGCTTCATTTCCAGGTCAAATTCTAGGATCTTGGCGATCCATTTACCTCTTCTTCCGTCTATGTTAGGCTGTATAAGAATGTCCTTCACAGAGGTTGAAGGGACATATGCAATGATCTTTGAGTGTAAGACATAGACACTGAAATCTTTGAGAGCTTTCACCAAGGCATAAGCCTGCTTCTCCATGATCTCGTATCGGAGCTCTGCATCTCTCAGCGCCTTGCTAAAGAAGGCAATAGGCTGCTCTTGACCTTGATCATTTTTCTGCAACAAAACTGCTGCTACTGTATCACAGGAAGCAAAAGAGAATATTAAAAATTCTTTAGAATAATCTGGACTGATTAGCACAGGAGCCTCGTTCAGTGCCTTCTTTATTTAGTAAAAAGACTTACTGGGTTCAGCAGTCCATTTCACTTCATTCCCCTTCCTGAGCATGGCTGTGATATGTTTCACCAATTCAGTAAAATTTGAGACAAACCTCCTCAGGAAATTAATCCTTCCCAAAAATGCTTGGACCTCCTTTTTAGATCTGGGAAGTGACAGGGCCTGGATTGCCTCTACCCTGTCAGGATCAATTCTCACTCCCTCTGCTGAGACTATATGGCCTAATAGCTTCTCTTCTTGCATAGCAAACAATGATTTCTTGGGATTTAGGGAAAGGCCAAACCTGCGACACTTCAGGAAAACCCTCTTCAAGTGGCAGTGGTGCTCTTTGTCAGTCTTGGAAAAGATTGTTATGTCATATAGATAAATCACCACAAACTTATCTTTTTCTCCAATGAAGGCTATGTCCATGGCTCGCTGAAATGTTTCTCCCGCATTCATCAGTCCGAAAGGCATCTTGGCATACATGAATTTGCCCCAAGGAGTGGTGAAGGCTGTCTTTTCCCTGTCCTCAGGCATGACTGATATCTGATTATAGCCAGAAAAGCCATCAATCATAGATATCCTAGATGCACCAGTAAACTTCTGCAGTATATGTTCCATGTTAGGCAAGGGATAATTGTCCTTCCTCGAACTTCTGTTCAGGTTCCTGAAATCGACACAGAGTCAAATTTCTCTGCTCTTCTTCCTTACTGGGACCAAATTGGCCACCCAGTCAGAGTATCTCAAGGGGACAATGATTTGGGCATCCAGTAGCTTTTTTACCTCCCTCTCCATGACAGGTAGCAGAGTAGGATTTATCTGTCTCAGCTTCTGCTTGAAAGGTCTAGCCTCCTCTTTCAGTGGGATCTTGTGCTCAATGACTGATGTGTCGTATGTCTTGAGGTTTTCGTAGGTACACAATAACACGTCAGCAAACTCCCTCAGCAAATCAGTATATCCGATCCTTTTCTCCTCGATCAAACTCCTCGACAGCTTGACAAACTTGGGCTCCTCTGGTGTGCCTATGTTGCACTCAGTCGTATCAGCATCATCACCTAAAACTCTGCCCTTTATTGCCACATCATTCCCATCGAACAATATTTCTAATGGGATCAGACCTTTTGGTATATGATTGCTCGGCAGTTGAATAATCTGGTGGTTGGCAATTTTATTCAAAAACTCCCCAGGGTGGTTGTCACCTTCTGTGTCCAAGTCTTCATCTATGTGTAATGCAGAAAAGTCATCCACCGACTGGAGAAAATTTTCGATCTCCTAATCATCCTCGAACACCTTCTAATGTTTGACATTGTCCGGTACAGAGGGTCTGTATCTTATTTCCACCTCTGATCTGTCAGTGGGCAACGCAGGAGCTTCGAACAAACTAGCCGAGAAAGCTAGAAAATCGGCTGAAGCATTTTCTTCCCTTGGAATGAAAGAGATGTTGAAAGCCAGGAAGAAACTGTCGATAAGATCCCATACCTCGTTCCTGTAATTATTGAGTCGAGGATGCTTAGCCTGATAAACATTTTTGACCTGCTGGACAATCAGTTCTGCATCTCCAAACACATATCTCCTTGATCTCCATTTCCTTTGCAGCTCTTAATCCCAGGACCAGAGCTTCATACTCTGCCACATTGTTGGTGACTTCAAATTCCAGCTTGTATGACAGTGATATGGTTTCCTGAGAAGGGGATTTGAATACCACCCCAGTGCCTACACCTATACTGGAAGAATATCCATCAAAGAACATCTTCCAAATAGAGGTAGCAGAAGGGGGCGACTCTTGATTGATAGTGGGCTGCATTCTGATTTGCAGAGGGGGTTCGGAAGTCTCATCAGTGAGATGCAACAGGCTAGATCCTAAGTCAGTGTCTAAGGCATAGATGGGATGATTAGTGGGGTTTGCTTCATCACTGACTATGTAGGCTAGCTGGGCTTCTCTGTATAATCTCCTATGTTCCCCCCCAAAGACCGGGATGGTGGCATATGTGAGATCCATCTGTAACGTCCCTCCAAGTCTCTTAATCCAAGACCTTGACAACAACATGCCAAACTTGGGGGGAACATCAACTACCACTATATCCATGACCATACTTTTCATGGGCAGCTGAAACAGGGAAACTACTAGGTCCTTGATGACTCCCAAACATTGTACCCTCCTAGAGTCAAAGGAATAGAGGTCATGATAGGCTTTGGTGACTTCTAATCCTAGCTCTTCCATGATAGCTTTGGGCATGAGGTTGTGGGAGGCCCCTGAATCCATTAAGCAATTATGCAGCACTTTGTCATGTATGTTCAAGGAGGTGTATAAGGGAGGGGATGAATCATCTCTGTCTTCTACCATGGGACCTAGGACCACTGCAGGCCTTTCATCTTGGAGGCTTATGAAGTCTGTGGAAGGGCTGGAGGTTTCAGATTTCAAAAGGTCAGAGAAGCACTTTTTGAATTCCCCATGTTTTATTAACTCAATGAGGGGCACAGGGATTTTGATCTTTTGAATTTCATGCTCGAAATTAAAGGAAGATGTAAGCTTTGGAATTTATCTAATCTCAGGAGCATGATTTTGAATAATAGGGGAGAGAGGTTGGGCCTTCTTACCTCTATGGCCGTCTGCCACCTCATCAACATGCTTCTCTTCTCTAGTGGACGGCTCAGGAATATCAGGTGTTGCTGCCCTTTTGTCGGATCTCAGGTTATACCTGCCTCGGCCACCACTAGCTTTGTCTCCCTTGCTCAGTTCATTTAGCTGACCGTTCATGAGGGATTCCTCATATGTTGATTGAGTCAGATGAGGGAAAGGAGGAGTGACTTCTACAGAGTGAATTTTAGGCTCAGGCTCATCTTCTTCTGCTTCCTCTTCATCAGCTACAAAGTTGTTCTGGAAGGGAGCCTGAATCCTTTGGTCATCTCTGTCTCTTTCCTTCTCTTTGTGCATAGTTGGAGGAGCAAAACTGTTTGGTCTCCTGAAACCTCCTTTATTTTTGGTGTTTTGAGGGCCCTTATACATATGCCTCCTTTCCACCTTCAATATCTCCACCTCTTCTTTAAGAAAGTTCATAACTTGGGCCAGCTCATTTACTTGAGGGTGGGACAATGATGGGCTGGAAGTTGAAGATTCAGACTTTTCCTTTCTTCTGTTTGTGTCAGCCTGGTTCCTCAGTTTGTCAGCTGCTAACATTTTGGATTCTACTTCTATAGCTGCATCTTGCATCTGAGATAAAGAGGTGGCTCTCCTTTCTCTTAATACGAGACAAAAGTCAGGGTCAAATGCACTAGCATATGAAATTTGAGCGGAGGCTTCTGAAGGCTTTATTTCTGCAGGAATCTTGTTATACATCCTATTGAATCTTTTAGAGAATTCAGAGACAGATTCTCCTTCCTGCTTCTTCAGGGACCCAAACTCTGTCATGTAATAAATGTGATCTTTCCTATCTCCCCACTACCTCAGGAAAACAGTATCCAGGGCTTCAATGCCAACAATAGATCCAGGGGCCAGTCCCCTGAACCACTTCCTCACCTCACCATCCAAGCTCTGAACAAAAACTCTCATCCAGACATCTTCATTTTCAATATTGAGGTTGTCTGCATAACTGTAAAAAGAATCCAAGTGCTCTTCAACAGTTATGTCTCCCTCCCCAGTGAACTTGGGCATATACTTCAAGTAGTCTCCAGCAGGGAGAGGGTTCATAGGATGGGGCAGGACCAAAGGAGCATAGCTAGCAGCGACTATAGCATCCATTCTGTTCTGTGGGGGATTAGCACCAGCCGTAGGGACATTGAGTGGAGGATAACTCGGAGGAGATGGAGTGTGAATAGGTGAGGTAGGAAAAGAGGTCCTCAAAGGGGACAGCGGGGAAAATAGAGAGAGGCCTAGGGGACCCGAGTGTGCAGGTGTCTCTCCCTGTGCAGCAGTAGTAATAAAAGGAGGAGTAGTGAAACCTCCTGAGGGGGGAGTGACAAGGATTTCTCCCTCTGATACTAGACCAGGAGGAGAAAACTCAGTAGGAACACTCCTGAAGTTTAGAAAACGGGAAACCTCAGAGGAAGTACGACTAGGAAGCTGAGAATAAGAAAATGGAGTTTTCACAGAAGGGGATGGCGTATTACCTTTTTCAGCGATGGAAACTCCTTTTGCAGAGCCCTTTCCCTTTCTGCGCACCGCTTCCAAGTCTGCTTCTGGTGTGGCTAAAGGCAAGTGTGGATTAGACCTCGTGTGTTTTCCTCTCGAAGCCACAATTGATAGAACAGGTTCTCCCCAGCGGAGTCGTCACAGTGGAGTTTCCAGGTGCAGAGTAGCAATCTTTGAGTTCTGATATCTGATGCACCTTCAGAAATCAGTTGATCTTTGTCGTTCAAATCCGGGGAAAATATTCAACTTCGTCCCCGGAAACGGCGCCAGAAATGTTGGCTATCGGAGGTCACTCCTGGATTGCTAGCAGAAGCAGAGCCCGACGCCCATCAGTTTAATGTCACAATTTGTTTAAAGGGTGATCAAATGGATGAAAACTCATAACAACATCATATCAACTCAGAAATCAGACCAGGCATGCATGAACGAGTGAGGTCTTGATAAACTCCAAACAGTGAGTCGTAGTAAAAGGGTGAGTAGGTGGAAGACTTACACAGGAAGGGTGCAAGGTCTATCACAGACATCCAGTTCGTAACAGACTAGAGGATAAAGCATTCAAACACAAAGTATCTTTATATTCAAACACAGAGAACCAGAGAATACAAAAATGTTACGACAAATCCTTTATCATAACACAAATGCAGCAATCCACGTGAATCATTCGACTGTGAACTCTCTGGCACGAGACGAAACATAGATGGAAAAGGAGAACTGTTTGTTATAAACCAAGAAATCTCAATCACAGAGGCATAACTAGGAAACCAGAATGGCGCTGAAAGTTTACAGTCGGGAGCTTAGCTCTACCATCGATAGATACAAAAATGGAAAAAATGCCTACATATACTCAAAACAACAACAGTAGCGGAACCAAGAAACTGCATTGAAAGCTTTGCGTCTACATGGCTTCTGACACTCTGCAGCCGCAATCTTTGAATGATCATGCAACTTATGTCAGACGTGATTGGTCTTCTGACAGTTACATCAGTGAATTGACGTGCCTTTAATTCTTTTCAGGACATCCCCATTATGGCGGAGACGATGTCTAACCACCACCAACCGCCTCATTAACTGATTTCTTGGGATCGAGGACGATCTGGCCAACTCAGCACTTCGGGATATGGAAGACTTCTCACGCTGCCACCTGGAATAACTGAATAGTTAGAGGGATAGGCAGGGAGGCCAGCGCGGAGGATGAGGCACATGACAGGAATGGTGGTGTCGGGCTATAAGGGCATGGAAGAAGTGACGAGATGAGAGAAGGATGATGGAGGACGATTCATGGCGGAAGACATCAGGTGGAAGGGAGGAAGACAGGAGGAATGAATTCGCCTTCGGGTGAGAGGCTGATGTGGAAAGGAACGAGACATGTGGCAAGCAGTGAGTGGATGATGAGAAGAAGGGAGGACCACGTGGACCAAAGAGGGGAGGTGGATGGATGACACACGGCAGCAGGAGAAAGGCAGAAAGAGAGATGACATGATGGGAGAAGGGCCCACATTGGTTAAGCATAGGGCAGCTGAGAAGGGCGGGGTTGGACGAGCGCCGTTGATCTGGGCACC